>JAWQEG010002386.1:7500-95000 GCA_033782935.1 Petrolisthes cinctipes | reverse complement strand
ATGAATGAATACAAAGGAATACAAATGTAAGTGTGTGTGTGAGTGTGTGTGTGTATGGTAGATGAATGAATACACAGGAATACAAATGTAAGTGTGTTTGTGTGTGGTAGATGAATGAATACACAGGAATACAAATGTAAGTGTGTGTGTGTGTGTATGTGTGTGTGTGTGGTAGATGAATGAATACACAGGAATACAAGTGTGAGTGTTTGTGTGTGTGTGTGTGTGTGTGTGTGGTAGATGAATGAATACACAGGAATACAAAGGGGGCTTGGTGAGGAAAGGGGTTAGTTAGTTTTTTTTTTTTTATTGGGCCAAACAATAGGTCGGCAACAAAACATGAAAGGTAGACGGGATCCAGGGACACACACACACATACACACACACACACACACACACTCTCTCTCTCTCTCTCTCTCTCTCTCTCTCTCTCTCTCTCTCTCTCTCTTTCGGAACTACACCACACACACACACACACGAAAGGTAGACGGGATCATGGAACACATGCACACACACACACAATCTCTCTCTCTCTCTCGGAACACACACACACACACAAATGAAAGGTAGACGGGATCATGGAACACACACTATCTCTCTCTCTCTCTCTCTCTCTCTCTCTCTCTCTCTGAACTAAACCACACACACACACACACACACATGAAAGGTAGACGGGATCATGGAACACACACACACAACTCTCTCTCTCTCTCTCTCTCTCTCTCTCTCTCAACACACACACACACACATACATATGAAAGGTAGACGGGATCATGGAACACACACACACACACACACACACACACACACAATCTCTCTCCCTCTCTCGGAACTACACCACACACACACACACACACACACACACACACACACAATCTCTCTCCCTCTCTCAACACACACACAACAAAACTTCAGAACGTGAGAGGGATCAGGGTGGAAGGTATACTGTAATGGTTAGTGAGAGTTGAGGGAGAGTGGGTGGTGAGAGGTGATGGTGGGCAGAGAGAGGTGAGGGTGGGCAGAGAGAGGTGAGGGAGGGAGGGGAGAGAGAGAAGCGAGGGAATGTAGGTAGAGAGAGGTGAGGGAGAGTGGGTAGAGAGAGGTGAAGGAGAGTGAGTATAAAGTGGTGAGGGAGGGAGCAGAGAGAGAGGTGAAGGAGGGTGGATAGAGAAAGGTGAGGGAGAGTGAGTATAAAGAGGTGAGGGAGGGAGGGTAGAGAGAGGTGAGGGAGGGAGGGTAGAGAGAGGTGAGGGAGGGAGCAGAGAGAGAGGTGAAGGAGGGTGGATAGAGAAAGATGAGGGAGAGTGAGTATAAAGTGGTGACGTAGGGAGGGTATAAAGAGGTGAGGGAGGGAGGGTAGAGAGAGGTGAGGGAGAGGTGAAGGAGGGTGGATGGAGAGGTGAGAGAGAGGTGAGGGAGGGTGGATAGAGAGAGGTGAGAGAGGAAGGGCAGAGAGAAGTGAGTGTGGGCAGGAAGGGAGTGAGTGAGTGAGTAAGTGGGTGGGTGGGTGGGGGCAGAAAGGGAGTGAGTGAGTGAGTAAGTGGGTGGGTAGGTGGGTGGGTAGTCAAAGCTGAGAGCCGAGAGGGTGGGTTGGTGGGACAGTATGAGTGGAGGATAGGAGACGTGTGGGCAGAGAGGGAGTGGGTGGGAGGGTGAGTGGGTGGATAGTCAAAGCTGAGAGGGATGGTAGAATGAAAGGAGGCATACATTTAGTGAGTGGGACAGAGTGGGGAGAGGAAGGGAGGCGTGTTGTCGGTGGGTGGGTGAGTGGGTGGAGGAAGGGTGATGTGTGGGTGAGTAGGGTGGGTGGAGGAAGGGAGATGTGTGGGTGAGTAGGGCGGGTGGAGGGAGACGAGTGGTGGTAAGGTGAGTGGGTGTAGTAAAGTAAACGAGTTGTGGATGAAGATCAGGAGACGAGTGGATGAGTGAGTGGGTGGAAGGAAGACGAGAGGTGGTTGGTTGAGTGGGTGGAAGGGTGGGTGGTTGGGAGAGGTGGCGGGAGAATGTAGGAAAGGAGGAGGAGTTGGTGGTGGGGAGGGAAGGAGTCAGGTGGTATAGGTGTGTGTGTTGGCTGAGGAAGGGAGGAGGTAAAAAGACTTAAAAGAGACAGTGAGAATAGATAGAAAGGGAGAGATGTATGTAAGAGAGATGGTGAGGGAAGGGAAGGGAAGGAGGTGAGAGAGACGATGAAGATAGTAGGTACAGGGAAGGGGATGATAAGGAGGTAAGAGAGACGGAGGGGGTAGGTAAAAGGAAAGGGAAGGAGAAGGTAAGGTAGGAAAGATGGTGAGGGTGAGGTAGAATGAAGGTAAGGGGAGGAGACACGTGGTAGGTGATAGGGGAGGGGGGGGGAAGTGGTTGGTTATAGAGGGAGGGGTAGACTGGACGTGCGCTGAGAGAGAGAGAGAGAGAGAGACGGGATACTTGGTTGGGTGGGGTGGTTGGTTAGTTGGGTTGGTGTTGGGTGGTGGTGGAGGGAAGGAAGGTAAGGAAGACAGCGCATGGCAACGCTTTTCAATATCTCTGGATCCGTCAAAAGATGTCATTTAGTTGAGCAAATTACCTAATAAAATATCATGGAATGCAATTAAGTTGACCATCGCCTTTAGTTGAGCAAATTAATTTAAAAAATGCCATGAAATGCACATAAGTTTACGATTGTCTTTAGTTGAGCAAAATTTCACTTATTAAAAAATGCCATGAAATACAAAAGAAATTTAACGATCGCCATTAGTTGAGTAATTACCTTTTAATTAAAATGCCATGAAATACAAAATACATATCCAATCATCGGAGTCAGACACAATTATCTATTTCCTCGTCACGGTGAGTAGTTGACAACGGCAAAAGTTCGTTTCGACCCGAGGCAAAATTGTTTAAAAAAGAGTTATTCACAAACTGCATCCCTGAATATTCTCAGAAATAAAACTGAAACTAGGCAATTAACCTTTTGATAATCACATCTTCCACACACACACACACACACACACCACTGATTCACCTACCATATTATAGGTTTTTGGGGTCAAACTTGTGTAGTCAACTGTACGGCCTCATACCAAGGAACTACCAGACCTCAAACTGGATTATTGCTCTTCCCACGAGACCTCTCCCTGGGGGCAGAGAGAGAGAGAGAGAGAGAGAGAGAGAGAGAGGGGGGGGGAGGGGCATTAGAAGGAATAATAAAGCAGGATTGACACCTATGAGAGAGAGAGAGAGAGAGAGAGAGAGAGAGATGAACGAAAGGCTGTGCAAGGGATAATGAGGCAGGATTGACACCATTAAGAAAAATGGAAGAAAGGCAAGGTGTCAAATGATGGGTGATGAGGGATTTAAAAGATGACAATTGTAGGCCACACACACACACACATACAGGTCGAGGTGTAAATTTTTGTGTTTATTAGTTACTTACAGGCTTGCTGCACATACCTTAACTGTTCATAATACGTAGATATCTTATCGCTTTACATGTTTATATACTTAAAATAACTAATAAAACTTTTGGTTTAATCGGCAGCAGAAGTTTGTTCTTTTATTTATGAAGTTGAGCCATTGTCAATATCATCACAATTACTCATTCACTGTCTTAAACTCCATAATATTTCAAGGTGAAATGAAACTCTGGAAAAACTTGAAGGGACAGTAACATAACTCTTGTTTACCTGGTGTGGGAAAGATGCCAATAAAAATTTTAATACCAGAGAAAATTAAACGATGTTTAGTTCCACTAGAACATAATATATTGTACTTTATCCTCACACCCGACAACCATAACATCTCACTGGTGTAAAATCAATATTGCACCTGCACCTACGCTCTCAGTGGCACAGCGAGAGGACGTGGTGGCTGGAGACAACACACAAATCAAGGCATGAAGATGAAAGGAAACTTAATGTATACTGTATAAGTGAAGGCACATGGAAGTTACAAGATGCAGGCTGCTACACAACCCAGAATAATCTTGCAGTGTAAGATATTAGCCGACGGATATCATCCTTTTATTCTACACACAACAATCACCATACACAATAAAACAAGCAAAATTGCTTTCCATTGAGGTTTGGTGATAATTTTCTCATGAAATTTATAAATTTGCTACTACAGTAAACAGTTCATTATCTGGCAAAGCCGTCATTTCTCAGGCTGTCTCATTTTCTGTAGTAATATATATATATATATATATATATATATATATATATATATATATATATATATATATATATATATCATAGAGATCTTTATTCCCACCAACAAACAAACGGACAACTAAACACACAGCCGGCAGGCCGCTCCCCATCCTCGACCCCGATATTAAGGACTTGAGCTGGGACTCTCTTCTCACTGCTTCAATGTGGTGTGTGGCTGACGTGTACACCAGTCATCAATATCAACTCTATATCACTTACACCTACCCTTATACAATACTAAAATAATATAGTCCTTCATGAACATTCACGAAATATATAGGACGATGAAAGGGGTATTACGAACAGAGAGTCCTGCCACCTCACCTTCCTATATACCTCCCTCCCTCCCTACCATTACTCGTGTTCCTCCCTCCTTTCCTCCCTCGTCACCCTACCTCATCCCTCCTGTCCCTGAACCACGTGACCCGGCTGCATTTATAATCAGTAACCGCTCCTTTCGAAAATTGCATTACTGTAGTTAACAAAAGAACAAAATGAACATTAAGCTAACGTAGAGAATGTGTACGTGGGTAGAACATTATTTCTATAAATTATTTCCACCCATCAAGCACAACTTTAAGTATAATTCACCGTACCTCACATAGGCAATTCCTTTGATATTTTTATGGTGTAAGGTTTACCTTTACGTAATTAAATTTTTACCTTCGAAAGTTAGCAGTTTTGGAAAGCCTCTAGCACTCATTTGAAGCGTCACAGAAATACCCAATGAGAGATGATTTACTAATCTTTAATACCGAGACTTACAAACATCACTGTCAGTGTGACATGGATACTTTCAGGAAATGTCAAATATGGACATGTATCAAAGCTCTTCCTGTCAACTCTAAGGCAGGGACTTAATACAATAGACATTATTATGCTATGAACATTAGTATGAACACATATGCTGGAGCTATAGGGACATATATAACGACTATATATACGGGGATGTAATATATTTATGTATGGAAGTGTACTATTAATCCAAAGCTAAGCACAAATCTTACTTTGCCGGTCATGTCGCTAACAGCAAATACCAACTTTACCCAAATCTAAGTGTCAAACTCTACTTGAATATTTCACTTTGAGTTGTATATTAAAGTCAGACATTACGAAGCCGTGTAACCACCAAGATAAGCGTTACGTCTGCTGCTACACCATCCCACAGCGCGGTTCGTAGCCGAATAAAGCTTGCTACAGGATTTTTCATTTGGGTTGTTCTGAAAGTCTGGGACTCCATGGTAGCCGTATGTGGTTGGCAGCCATGGATCCAGTACGGTCGCTCGCTCTCGCCATTGTTCTCATTTTGTTTCATCCGGAACGATGATGTCTGTGTTTCTGCACTCTTGTAAACTTTTAGCTATACATTAACTACTAATCCTTTCGGTGTTAAATACTTAAACTACCATGTAAACGAATTAATATTTATCAAATGTACATAGCGGAGTAGCAGGATGTTCATTGGATACAGAGCATCAGTAAGAACGCTGAGTGTGTATTAAGAAATTGAACGAAAGGTTACGAGAGCAGCGTGTTCTCCTGTCTTCCCGCCTCACATTCAACGAAAGGTTTCCACCAATCAGCTAGCCAGGATTCCACCATGGCCATATAAGGCAATGTACGTTTGTCCGGGCGGGGCGGGCGAGGCCACTGCGGCGAATAGTGTGGGGGAGTAACATATCCAAACCACCTCAATCATTAGTATTGAAAGATATTTTACATTATATCTATATCCAACCAATGTATAGTCGCTAGAAAATAATGATGGAATGGTATATATGTAACTATATATAGGAATAAGGTAGTAGTGATGTGAGAGTATGTGATGACGTTTAGTTACCTCCCCCATGTAGGAGTTAAGGTTGTGAGGGCTGGAGTTTCCCTGCTTCACACTCACCAACTCCTCCACTAGGGAAGAACACGGTTGTACGCTCTTCTCTCTTCGTGTCCTGTATCCGGTAAGTACTCATTGATTTATTTATTCCATGTGTGGTTTGAGAAGAGAGAGAGTTTATCAAGACTTGTGTGGCGAATTTAAGTTATATATATATTTCTATGGATGGTTAAACTAGTGTAAAAGATTGATACCGGTTCACTAAGTTAGTGCTCATGCTCTGAAGGCATTAAAGTTTCCTTATCAGTTTAGTACCTTATTTTCAGTGAACTGGATTAACTTTCGTGCTTAGGTTTTGTAAATGCTGGTGAAATTTTAAGTTTAATATATAGTTTTGTCTGAATTACACAATGACAACTAGTTAGTCAGACATCCAGGAAAGTAAAGTGAAAGTTTACAAACAGGTAACTTATGTATTTAAATGTATGGTGTGTTTCATGTGTAGTTCTATCCAGTATTCTTTGTGTAAATTCCGTAGAAAGTTTCTGTTAATGCTATATATGGTGGTCCAGGAGAGGGTGAGGGATGTGTGTGAAGGGGGGCGGGGGGGGGGAGAGGGGGCTGTGCTGACGTCACATTTGGGGGGGGAAGGGGGAATTATAAGGTGGGGGTAGTTGTGTTAGGGCGTCAGTTCATCCCTGGTACTGGAGCTGAGCACAACTGTTGGGCTGGTCCCTCAACGCACTTAGTCAGTGAACTGTGATATTTAACTAGGTAAAAGATTGTGTGCACTTGTGACTTTTAACTATTTTTTTTTTTTTTTTTTTTAACTAGGGAAAAGTTTGTGAACTTGTGTTATCTGAAACGAAACTCTAACAATATTAAGGACTGGACACTTTTATTTTATATACTCTGCAAGCGAAGTGTATTCATTGCTACTTTTTTTATTCACTTATAACCAAGAATCGCTAGAAAGGTGTTTGTAACTTTCTCTTATCCAGTTGTTACTTAGCCGAACGTTCTTTCAGTAAATAATTACAAAGTGTAACAGATGGATGAAATGTACAGTTGTTCGGGACTCATAAATTTTTCATTAACTTAAAAAAATGTGACGGTGTTTGACATGTAAGTTATTGGGACGTTCTCTCTTTCAGTAAATAACTCAAAATGTGTGACGAGGAGGTTGCCGCTCTGGTGGTGGACAATGGTTCCGGTATGTGCAAGGCCGGCTTCGCTGGGGACGACGCCCCCCGAGCTGTCTTCCCATCCATCGTAGGACGACCCCGCCATCAGGTGAGAAATATTTGAAGTGTTATTGTGAAACTTTAACTTTTTTTATTTATTGGAGTTCTTTAAAAAAAATTTAGTGAACATTTCAGCTCTAACCTCTAGCCTAATTACCTAGAGGCCTTTTGTAAGGGTGTGGTGAAAGATTGGCTCTAGCCTTTTGTATAGTTATTTTTTTTAGGTTACAATCGAAGGTTAGCTGTAGGCTCTTAATTGTTGTGGGATTTGAACTAAATATTTTTTGGATAAAGCAGACTGTACAGGGTTTATAATTAATAAATTTTCTTGGATTGGTGGTATTCAAAATAGGGTATTCATGAAAACTAACAAATTGGGTATTAGTTTTTCCAGACTAATGCCGGTTACAGAACATTGTGACGGAAAACCTGGGATAACTATTGAGACTTTGACCTACCCACTAAACTATGCCATGCTTGAGTATAACTATACTAGTGTGGCATTGTATAGTAGGTAGTTCTTGTCTCCTTGCTGGCCTAGGGTATGATTCTTGGGATGGGGACTGAACTTTTAAATATTCTTAATTTATTTATGGTATTAATTTTGGTCAGCAGATGATGGAAAAGGGTGCAATATATTCATTGTAAATTTTCGAATCAAGAATTCTTTGATGGTTGGCAATTTAGGAAGGCAGGTGGTTGGCAATGTAGGAAGGCAGGGTGTAAGTTTTTTTTTTTTTTTAATATTTTATTTTTTATTTTTTATTGATTATTTATTTATTGGCTGGTAGGATTGTGGCAGAAAGATGTGGTCTCTTTCTTTGCTAATATAAAATCTTTTGGTCAACAGGGTGTGATGGTTGGCATGGGTCAGAAGGACTCTTATGTGGGTGATGAGGCACAGAGCAAGAGAGGTATCCTCACACTGAAATACCCTATTGAGCACGGTATTGTCACTAACTGGGACGACATGGAGAAGATCTGGCATCATACTTTCTACAATGAACTTCGTGTGGCTCCTGAGGAACACCCAGTTCTGTTGACTGAGGCTCCCCTTAACCCCAAGGCTAACCGTGAAAAGATGACCCAGATTATGTTTGAGACCTTCAACACTCCTGCTATGTATGTTGCCATTCAAGCTGTACTGTCCCTGTATGCTTCTGGTCGTACCACTGGTATTGTATTGGATTCTGGTGATGGTGTGTCTCACACTGTACCCATCTATGAAGGTTATGCCCTTCCCCACGCCATCCTACGTCTGGACTTGGCTGGTCGTGACCTTACAGATTATCTGATGAAGATTCTTACTGAGCGTGGCTACACCTTCACTACCACTGCTGAGCGAGAAATTGTTCGTGACATCAAGGAAAAGTTGTGCTATGTTGCCCTGGACTTTGAACAGGAAATGACTACTGCTGCTTCCTCTTCCTCCCTGGAGAAGTCTTATGAACTTCCTGATGGTCAGGTAATCACCATTGGAAACGAAAGATTCCGTTGCCCTGAGGCTCTCTTCCAGCCTTCATTCCTTGGTATGGAATCTTGTGGTATTCATGAGACCACTTACAACTCTATCATGAAATGTGATGTCGATATTCGTAAGGACTTGTATGCCAACACTGTTCTGTCTGGTGGTACCACTATGTACCCTGGTATTGCTGATAGGATGCAGAAGGAAATCACTTCATTGGCACCATCTACCATGAAGATCAAGATCATTGCTCCACCTGAGCGCAAGTATTCTGTATGGATTGGTGGTTCTATCCTTGCCTCCCTCTCCACCTTCCAACAGATGTGGATCAGCAAGCAGGAGTATGATGAGTCTGGCCCATCCATTGTCCACAGGAAGTGCTTCTAAATTCCTATCCTTTATTTAGCATAAATGTACATGATTTAGGATGTCAATTTTTACATTCTATTAGGATAAGGCTTATGTTATTTGATAAGATTATGTTATTTAAAAGGAATAAATTGATTTATAACTGTATTGATTTTCAACCTTTATAGACTAGATGCTCAACTACCACTTACAGCTTGTATATTTAACTGGGGGTAAAATTATGGGTATGCCTTTCATTGACTAGTGTAGGAGACTTGAAAGTTGCTATAGTGAAGATTGGCACGAAGTTTGGGGCAGGTTGTTCATAAGAGTGAAGATAATAGAAACGACAGGTATTCTGGATGGTCTGCAAATGGCTAACTGAACGAGATTTAGCATCTGTTTGGGTTTATCACTTTCGGAGGGACTTCTACTGATCACGGATAAGGTTCATGCCAATAGTTTCTGGCATTGAGCAGTATGGAAGTATAAAAACTGGCAGACCAAATGCTCTAGAGATTGATGGTAATGGGTAAACTACCCCTGAGCTAGAGGTTCACTTCAATATACTGCCAATGAGTTTAATTTTTGTACGACGGAAATGTCCCTTAAGTTGGAGGAATCAAAGTAATGTACACTCCAGGTAACACAGGTTCAGTAATTGGGTTAAAACCAGACCTTCCATAGTACATAAATTTTGCATACTGAAATTATTTTTAGCTACAGGGGGTCTATACTGTATGTTAACCCTTCTACATTTTCATTTGACTTAAATTTATTGCTGTAATTGATCCATCTTGAACAGTGATTGTCTTATGAAATTATTTCTTAGAGGAAAAGACTCGTTTCTTTGAGGAAAAGACTTGTCATTGCTCAATTCGTATTGCAATATAAGGGTGGTAGAGGAAAAGTCCTTTTCGTCGCTCGATTGCTTATATTTTGCAATATGAATTGAGCGACAAAGAATTTTCCTCGGAAGTATTAGTACAGTATACCGCTTTATGAATTGAATGATGAGGATCCCTCTCCCCCAAGTAGGATAGTTGTTGGTAATAGTTAAGGTGGTAATTCTTTTTTGGTACATCACTCCGATTCCTTTATTCCAAAGTATGCCAGGAAACAGGACCAGAAGAGCAAAATAGTGTTCCGTTGCTTGGAATAATTTGGAGGATTCAGTTGCTCCTGATTTACCAACGCAAAACTTCCCCATTAAGAGCCACAGAAAAGGAAGATACTTACCAATTTCCTTCATATTTTGGTTTGTTGTTTTTGCCTTATGAAGTAATATCCTAGTGCATTTTGACCATGTTTGATTTCCCGGTAGTTTGCCTCTGTTATGACCAGGTCCAGATTAGGTTAGGTAAAGTTAGACCACTGTCTATCTTGACCGTGAGTCAGACTAACATTAAACATATGTAGGCCTATGTTATATTGACTATTTAGTGTGCTGTTTACTTGTTTTACCCCTCAATCCAGTCTGTTGGGAGAGGGAATTAAACATGATCAAAATGCACCGGCGCACATATATTTCATCATGTAATAATAGGGAATGATTGATTATAAAAAATAAAAAAAAAAATAGAAATAATGTTTTCCAATTTTGTGGTTGCCCTTAAACTTTACTAATTTGTTTAATAATACTCCCCTGAGAGAAGCATGACATTATGTATTTCTCATAAATATACTTATTGTACTGTACAGTCGGTGGCAAAAGTCCTGTCGCCACATCTGCCAAGTCATGGAATACAGTATGACAGTTTTAAGCTTCACAGGCTCGTAAACTGAAGAACCAGAGTAGTTTATTAATTTGCCTCCTGGATATGGTAATTATATGAATGTGTTCGATCGATGACAATCTTTTGTGTTATCATTCCAAAGGCGTTGAGTGAGGCGACAGGACTTTTGTCGCCGACTGTACATCCTACAGGACATTATAGTGGAGTGTTCATCTCACACCAGTTTGAGCAGAGTTCGATTCACACATCTACACGAGTACACGTAAACTAGGAAGGGGAGGGGTAGCGCCGCCCTTGTTATCTGATTGGGCTACACGACTCTTACTCCATATGTGACTCCAGGGATGTAGAATGCATTTCTACAATTTTACGTGTTGGGAACTGACCTGGGAATCGTACCTTGGGCCAGCGACTGTAAAACAGGGAAGCATACCCAACCCCAGACTATCAGGTCATAAAAATTAATTCTTTGGGCCGTATGCAAGAATTAACATTCATGGTGTTGACGGTGGAGTGTACCGATGGCATATTCACAAATTGTTCTCCACTCTCACCAGTCTTGAGAATGGCTGAACTATAGCCTGGTTGTAGGGGTATCTGGCTCAACCTTAATTTCAACTCGCGCACACTGCTCTATATTGACTGTGTCTGTGTGTGTATATATTGATCGTGGCATCGTGCATAATGTTTCTCATGCTAAATATACAGAGTGTATCGCGGTGTATAGCAATAACTTTCTCCAGAGGTATATGATTTCCTTTTGGAAGGCACCACCACCTGAACCTGCCCTACAAGACCCCGAGACGGAGGAGGACACCGACATCAGTTCCTACTCCACCTTCACCACCACCAAAGATGACTCCATCGACGACAACACGGACCTGGAGGATGAAGAGGGATGGCAGATGGCGGGGAAAAGGAGAGAAGGACAGACAGTCCACTAACACCACCACCACCTACTGTCACCGTAAAGTGGTGGATGTCTGCCTCTCCTCGCCTCGACCGTTTCTCCCAGTACACCTCACGCTACCGGGACCCAGACGTCTTCCAGGTTCGGGAGGTGTGGACAAGTAGATTAACACCGTCTGCTTGTCCACTCTCCAAATTGTCATCTCCAATTCTCTATCGACCTCCTGCCTGCCGACTTCCACAAGGCAGAGGAGGAGGCACTAACACTTATTCACACACACACACACACCCTGACACACACAAACACTTCTCCACATACACACACACACACACACATATATATATATATATATATACGCGTAAAAAAAACAACGATATAATAGGTGAGGGAGTGGTCAATTGATGGACAATACATGACGTAATGTCTGAGTGTGTGAGAATTGGGAGCTTGACAAAGCTTGACAAAGTTTGCACAAAGGCCTATAGTTTGGTCTGTGTTCATCCGCCTCGCAACCTCACACCTGGTGCGGTATCCCATACGGATACAAGCAACGGCTACATCACACCGGCGAGTGAGGGTGGGTCTCCTTCCATACAGGTGTGAGTTGAAGGGGTAGCCAGTTACCACTTCAACTCGGAAATAGCTATTTCAGTCATTCTCAAAACTGGTGTGGGAGTAGAGTACCGTACGTTACAATTATTCCAAAGACAAACCAATGAGTCATCGCACCGGTCCCATGCCATCGTCAACACCATGTATATACTTTCATACAGACCATTATTTCAGCAATTCAGTTATGGAATTGCCAACCCTGCACTATATATGTCCTTTTCTTCCGGCCTTTAAGTTCCTTCAAGAGAGTTGTGTACTTACATTACCTGGAAGTGAAACATGGTGACTATTTTTATATTTATAACAGGCTACTGGTATACACAACGGTAGAATATGACACTACATATAAAGCACCGATCGAGTCTGGCAATATAGACCTTCTGTATGGAGACACACTTCTGTTTACTCATCAAGAAAGGAGCTATAATTGTTACTTCACCGAACGCTTCTTGGAAGATTATAATTATAAAGATTATTAATCGACCAAACACATCCATCATGCAAAATTACGTACAACATCTGCAGGGTAAAAATATAAAGAAAAACGTATTTCCGGACGTGTTTGCTTCATAACAGACGAGGCTTCTGTTTGTTGCTGTGGCTGCCAACCAGTCAAACTCCAACAAGTGTGTCTTAACAGATTCAGGTGTACCGGTATGTAGCATCCGTTTCAATATTGACGTGTTGTGGAGTTGGTGTGGGAACGGGTGTATAATGTTGTGGACTTGCTAAAGTGGAATTTGGGTAACTCAGAGCGCACATTTCTGCTTCAAATAGTAAGTCATTAATTTTTTTTTCGAACATGATGTGCAGGCGTTTATCTTTAATGCCCCTCATTTTCATAGTTACTGTCCTTCCCAAGAGCTCGCAACAGTCGATTTGTGGTTGCGGTCGTTTGAAATGATCACGAACAGTGGACAATATTTCAGCTGATATATCATCATTGGATTTCCTCTTGTTACTGGGCCCAGGTCGTGAAATCCCAGCCGACGGTGTAGGTTGATTCGGTTCCCGCCGCTCTTCTTGAAAGACATTTGGTGTCAAATCGTTTTCCTCTGGACATGCGTCATCAATGTTCACCTGAAATCAGAAAACATTTTAATTTTGCTCATTATTATATAGATTGCTCATTATATATTTATTTGCAAATATATTTTTTGTAAAAAAATACCACACATATATAATACATCTTTTTCTTTTTCAGTTTCCCAACTCTCAAGAGAAATGGATCGAAATATCAAAGGATTTTGCGACTCGATGGAACTTCCCACACTGCATAGGCGCCGTGGATGGCAAGCATATTGACATCATTCCCCCAAGAAATTCTGGCTCTTATTTTTTCAACTACAAAGGAAAACATAGTATGGTTCTCCTTGCAATTGTAGATGCAAATTACCGATTTCTCCTTGTGGATTTCAGAACTAACGGCCGCATATCCGACGGCGGTGTACTCCAAAATACACGTTTCTATGAGAAGTTAGTGGAGAAAAAGCTACATATTCCCCAGCTTGACGATGTCAGTGAAAATTTTCAAAATGTCCCCTATGTTTTTGTTGCGGATGACGCGTTTCCGCTGACAACTGAAATTTTGAAGCCATTTAGACAGGCAGATCTTAATTCTGCAAAAAGAGAGGTGTTCAACTATCGTTTATCTCGCGCGAGGCATATAGTGGAAAACGTCTTTGGTATTCTTTCATCGAGATTTCGTATTTTTCATACAGCAATAAATTTAGAACCACAAAATATTGAAAAGGTTGTGATGGCAGCTTGTGCTCTGCATAACTTTTTAATGGATCAACAGCCTACATTATATGCCCCTGCAAATTGTTTGTATCAAGAAAGTTCTGAAGGTGGAAATATTTTGTCTATGGGCTGCGATAGTGCAGATTCTAATATGAACCCACTGCAATCTTGTAATCGAGGAAATATTTGTGGAAATGCCAAAGAAGTAAGAGAACATTTTATGGATTACTTCATGGACGAAGGGAAAGTGGCATGGCAAAATAAGCACATATTGAGGAACAAACAGAGTTAATGTGTTGTAGTTATAAGTGGGAAAGGCATTCTAAACTAACATTTGAATAAATATTGTCAAAAACAATAGTTCTCTTTTTCTTACCTTATCATTTTCAATTTCAGGAGACAAATTTGAGACCGATGTTCTATGATTATCTTGGTCCTTTATGAAATCGAAAAGTTTGAAGTACCAAAGGGAAGGTTTGTACACATTATCTGCTGAGGCGCCAGATTTCATTGATGAGTCAATCTTCTTCTGCTCCTTTCGAACATTGGACCTCAAGTTGTTAATTTTTTTTTTTACCAAGTTCTTATTAGCATCAGGCTCTATTTCCTTTAACTTCATCACTAATTTTCTGTATGCAGCATCTCTTTTGTCTCTGTCGTGATAGTCATCAGATTTTACTTTCCACAAGCAAGGTTCACTTTTGTATAGTTCAATAAATTCACCAAGAACTTCAATATTTCTTTGCGACATTGTTCAAACTGTTTGTTTGATTAAGCTCTTAACAATAAAGGAACTCAACTGTCCACTGCAAAGGATTGTTAATAACTGAGACCTGTTCAGGTACACCTGATGAAACCGCCACACACACATCAGGTTTACTCGCCTGTCAGGCAGAACTGATTGAATTTTCATCAGTTGTCAGGTCGCCTGAAAGGCTAGTTTTTGCCGCCATACACTGTCAGGTATACCTGACAGGCGTAACTGTTCAGGCGTACCTGTCAGGTGTACCTGATAGTGTATGGCCGGCTTAACAGACGATCGAGGCTTCTGTTTGTTGCTGTGGCTGCCAACCAGTCAAACTCCAACAGGTGTGTCTTAACAGATTCAGGTGTACCGGTATGTAGCATTAGTTTCAATATTGACGTGCATCAACACACACACCTGAGTATGCTAGTATAACCCAAGTGTACGCATAGCTCTGCTGCAGCCAGTAAGAGGAAAATATTATAAAAAAGACTGTAAGTACAAGGCAAAAAGGAGGGAATCACCACTGCAAATACCACCATAAGCAGAAACGTTTTAGAACAATGGTTCTCAACTCGTTTCTGTCCACGGACCACTAATTTATAATAATTAACCCAATAAAAACAATGTCGTGGACCATTTGAATTTTGAATGTCATCTCTGTGGTATTTCATGATTATAGTTTACATTATTTGAATGTAGTGCAAATTTTTTTTCGAGGTAGAGCACAATTTTGGGCATCTCGAGTTACTGTTAAAACACGGTTGAGGTAGTACTACCTCGACCGTGAGTATACAGACGTCCCTGGCGTTTCAGGGACGCGCTATCGGAACGTGTTTTAATGGTTCCCACAGTGAGCCAGGGTCTTGTATCCAAGCCTACGCTAGCAGTTTCACGGCATCATGCGATGTGTGACTCACTCTTGTAAGTGAGTATAAGTGATTATAAGTAGCCTCTTAAATGTAGGTTTAACCGGAACACTACTATTACTACTACTACTACTTCTAAGCACATATAGCCTACTACTACTGCTACTACTTCGCATATATACAACTACTACAAAACACATATACTACTACTACTTCTAAGCACATACACTACTACTGCTACTACTACTACTTCGCATGTACACTACTACTACAAAGCGCATAATTATACAACTATTACTACTGCTACTACTAAGCACATATAATACTACTACCACTACTAAGCACATATACTACTACTAAGCACATATACTACTACTACTATTACTACTACTACCAGGCACGGAACTCGATGCTCATACCTTTTTGTTTACACTGCGTCAGCTGATATTGGACCACCACCACAGACAGCTGCTACTATAGGTGTTAACATAAAAAAGATTAATTAGATACTCATGTCATACGTTTATTATTATTATTATTATTGTTTTGGAAGGTAGTGAAGCTAATGTATGTGTGTGTGTGCACCAGTGAACGTTAAGCAAGCCATAATTATAAGCAGTTACGTACTAAATATAGTTAAAGAAAGATATTGCTGTTAATTTGTGAAGTGGGAAATAATAATAAGTTCGAAGTATCCTTGTTGTGGCGTCTACATTTTTTTACATTTATCAGATATCTATTGGTAATTCATCATCATAATCAATGGATACGTGACATATATATATAATAATAATTGTAAATTCAGCAGACCCCCAAGATGCCGAATTCAGTGGGACTACACCCTGGAGAACAATATTCACCCCTGGTAAGTTAACGAGCCATATTCAAGAACATTCGTGGTGTATACGATGGCGTGGTATTGGTACGATGGCTCCAGAGTCAAGCAATACATATTTTTTTTTTTATTTAATTTACAAGCTTTTATTATTATCCTGGCCCCATTCCGCTGACAATAGAGCCATAGTAACGGTACCATGTCATCGTATACACCGTGAATGTTCTTGCATACGGCCCATCATTACAAAACATATACAGTACAATTCATGAACTGTCCAAGTTGTAGCTTGATCATAATTTTGCAGGTTAATTATTAATGTGAGTGGAGGAAACAGTCATACAAAAGAAGAAATGGTAAATATTGAATGAATTACCGTTATTGGGTACGGTGGTATTAGTACAGAAGTGGACCTTAATTCAGCAGTGTTGCCAGATCCGGCTGGGTCCTAGTATTTTACCCCTGTCATTTATTGTACTTTATCACGATTATTTCCCGGTAGTTTGCCTAGGTTAGGTCCCGGTAGTCTGATGCGGTCTAGGTTAGGTTAGGTCAGGTCAGGCTAATTTCAAAATGCCCCATTTGAATATGCCCTATCTTGGAAACGGGGCATTTGAGGAAGAAAAACCATAGAAGAAAAGTGTCTTAGAATGGTCCAAAATAGTGGGTAATGACAGTAAAATATCTATTATACAGTAAGGTCCACTTCTGTACCTTTACCTTTTTTTTTTAGTTAATTTACAAGCTTTTATTACCCTGGCCCCACTCCGCTGACAATAGAGCCATAGTAACGGTACCATGTCATCGTATACACCGTGAATGTTCTTGCATACGGCCCATCATTACAAAACATATACAGTACTATTCATGAACTGTCCAAGTTGTAGTTTGATCATAATTTTGCAGGTTAATTATTAATGTGAGTGGAGGAAACAGTCATACAAAAGAAGAAATGGTTATTTTTTATATTTTGAGTTGTTCATAAATATTTTGTGTTGTTCCTCTACAAGCTTCATAGATTGCCCCAATCTCAATTAAGGAGTCAATTGGTTGGTTAGGTTGAAGGTTATTCGTTCACAATACAATATTATGATTAAAATATGTAAAAATGAAAAAAGAAAAAACATGTGTGGAAAATGAAATAAAATGGGAAAGATATTGGGAATTTGGGATGGCCTGTTCTACAAAAATACTGGGATTATTGACCAGTACACTTAAGGCCCCCATACACATTATAGCCACCGAAATCGTGAGTAAAACTGATATGTATGGAGCGGTCGTCCATCCAAAACTGGACCCGGTCCGGCAGCTGTCCATCTTGACTCAGAATCTGTCAACGCCAGATTTCAGGCGTCTGGGAGTGTTTTACGATAAGCTTCAGTCCCACTCCAACTCCCAGTGAGATAACTGTTCACCATTGTGACAGCCAGCAGATAAAGAATATTGGACTGAGTTTATTGAATTGTACAAACAACTCCCTTCCCTGTGGAAAATTAAATTTATAACTTTAAACTGAAGTAGCAGCTCTGAGCGCCATAACTATCAGTCCTTGAGTAATGACATTTCTGCCTTCTACCAAGTGTGAGCACGACTGAGGTTGGCCTGATGCGACCGCCGGAATAGTGTGTGGGTGAATCTCTTTTGGGACGGACTGGATTTGGGACTGAGCCGGATCTGGCAGTCATAATGTATATGGGGGCCTTTACAGTTACGTCCGGGAACACTAAAATACACTATGCAGACAAGTCAAGATGACAACTCAGTAATGTGCTGTTATAATAGTAGGGTATGTAGGCTCTGGTGGAGGCTCAGGTGGGTCAAACTTATAAATTCCAGATTTTCTTAAAAGCAAGAAGAATAGACAACACTTAAATGAATGAAGCAATCCAGATTTGGTAACTTTAGAAGGGAGTCTATTCCACATTTAAACTGTCTTGTAGTAGAAGCCATTGCATTGCATTGTACACCATACGTACTATCGACAGAATAGTGCCGAGATGGAGATTACTTGATTATACCGACCGTAGAGTATTAGGGTCGGATTATTACACTTTTTTAATGAAAAGTTCTCTTCGTTGCTCAGTTCCTATTATTTTGCAATGCGAATATTGTGGTAATTATCAAGGACTGTGATGGGGTTAGAATTTTGCCAAGGAACATGTATTAATGGTTATATTTTTTCAGCAAGGATTACTATGACTAATACCTTGGGAAATACCTAATGATGGGATTACACTAAGGCTTTGATTTAAGATGAAATAATTTAGCACTATCCTTTTAACACAGGGTCAGTAAATATTTTAATCTGTATGGTACCGTAATGAATAACAGAAGCCTGGGAAAACATTTGGTGGTTTTCAATGAGGGATTGAGTGAAAAATGAAGTACCGGTATTTATTCATTGTATATCAAGGGTCTACTGTACCTATGCCTTATTATATCTGTACATTATGAAACCCTGGTAAATATGAAGAGCAGGTTCACCATGTTAAGATTTCACTTGTACCGGTATTTTCTTATTGTTTTATCAATAATGAACAAAAATTTCCTAGTCAGTCAAAACTAATTGGAAAAACTAAAAAAAAACACAGTGGACCTGTTCTTTGGAAATACCAAAACTCCTTACAAATAGGGTACGGCTTGAAGGTTAGAAGAAAGGGAAATAGAAGGGTAAAAAACAATAATCTTACCTAACCACTTTGGACCAAGACAACACAGTGAACTATGTTAACATACATTATACAAAATGGTCCTTCTGGGATGCCACATAACATTACATTTACTGTAGCCAAGTACATTTACTAATCAAACCTATCCCCATTTTTACTAATCAGTACTTAAGGATATTGTACATTGTATTTCTGGAGCGTAAGAATGCCATGATTCCTCTAAACTACCCCAGGAAACAGGAACAGATATACAAAAAAGAGGGTGGCTTGTTGCTTGGAATAGTTTGGAAGAATCATTTACTCCAGATATAACAGCACTACTACCCCTTTAACTGACACGTTTGATGGCACTCATTGCAGACTGGTTTGATTTATGTGTTCAACCTCATCGTCGGGACAGGATGTTTGACCCTCCCAGCAGCTTTTGGGGCAGCAGGATGGGCTCTGTCTGCTGGAGGAATTCTGCTTCTTGCACTTGTCAGGTAATGTATAATTTATCTTTTCCACCTAGTTAAGGGAATAGTATACATTTGGTGCATTTTGATTCCTCCAGAGTATTGCAGGAAACAGGACCAGATTAACAAAAATAATAGTGGCATGTAGCTTGGAATTTGGAGAAATCTGTTCCAGATTTACCAACACTGTACTACCCCCTTAATGACTTTTATGGTACTTTTAGCTGATATTTATTTTGCTTGTGTAATCTAATGCAATAGATTGTTTTTGTACTTCATAAACAAAAGCCGGGGCAAGTTGTATGGTAATGGGGAGAACCTCCCCAAACTATCCCTGGAAACAAATATCTCAATGATACTAATAGGGAATTTTTTTTTACCCAACAGAGGTTCTCCCATTAATATTTGTACAGGCCTGGCACGATTGTCAAACATTATCAGTATATGAGTTACCCTACTTGATATCAAACCCTAGGCCAGCAATTGTGATGTAATTGTGCTACTCATTTCAGTATGCTTGTGTGACATGGTCAAGTCTAGTGGGTAGCTTCCTTGAGACACAATTGCTGGCCTAGGGTTCCCAGTTTGGGGGTATTGTGATTACCGAGTCATGAGTGTGTACAGTACTGTATTTATTAAAGGTTGGAGTCAACTGTGTAAGTACAGTATCTGCAACCTGTAATTCTCTGATAACTAATTTCTATCCCTATTAGTAGTATGAACAGTATGGGCACTAGCACTTCTGACTTATCTGATTCTTACGAGATTCCTCCCTCTTACTTGTAATATAGTATATGACTGTCGTCTGAAGTAAACTTTTCTAACTACTGTATTAAACCTAGTTTGGCCACCCAAACCTTCCAATTTTACTCAATCGTTTCATCTTGTCTTCATCTTCAATCCGAAACTTCAGTCGTCCAACGGTCCAGGGCCCGGATTCACTAAGCAGTTACGGGAGCCGTAGCGACAGTAACCTTCCTTACAACTTTGTTACATCCTCTTTCCCCAATCTGTCATAATATCCCCTTCTGACAACTTGTCTCCATTCTCTATAACCAAGTAACCAACCCGTGTCCCTTAATTTCTTTACCCCAACAAACTATCCGACATGTATCCGCGTCCTCCATTTTCGGTTTCTCACCCAACTGTACCCCCAACAGGCTCCAACGCTTATGAAACAGATGCCAGGGGTAAGGCAATGATTATACTGTGACGAGGCGATATTTGAATGGGACAGAACGTTGCCGGATAGGGAGGAGGCACGCGGTGGGCGGTTGGGCGGAGGGAAGGGAGAGGATTGCAATGGGTGGGTGGAGGGAGGGAAGGGAATATAGTTATTTACGAGGGAAAATATTTACAGTATTTATGAGGGGAGAGAGACTACCTTCCTTACTGATGTCCCTCTTTCCCTCTGTTATTCATATGCTTGCATGATTTAAATAAATATAATGGTGTAATGAGGAGAGAGACAACGAGAAATAAAGGGAATTTAGTTTAACGAGAGAGAGAGAGTGTGTGTGTGTGTAATGTGTATACACAGCGGGACAGAAGGAAGGAAGGATGGTGCAGAAGGGTGAGGCGGTGACGTCATTTAACTGCCATCGGAGAAACGTATGTATGCCGGAGGGGAGGGGTGAAAATAATGAATGCGTAAATTTAGGGGAGTGGTAGGGTGAGGATGGAGCCGGAGCAGTTAACACATAAAATAGACACAGAGTATTATTGTAAGGAAATCCTCTAATGTTAGGCCCCCCGTACACAGGTCACTTTTCAATGGACGGTGGCTGCCACCGTTTGGTGGTGAGATGCTGTCTACACCACGCACAGAGACCATTGTTTCGTGGCAACTGTGGCAACCACAGGCAGTTGAACCACAGTTCTATAATGGAAGTTGGTGAGGTAGTTAGTGTAATCACATGACTCCTTATCAGCTATCACCATTGGCTAGCCACTGACGTGACGGGAACGGACCCGGTCGGCGGTCACCATTTTTTCTGGTTGTCACGAAAATGGTTCGTGTGGGGCTTACATTGAAAAACGTGTGTTGCATTTCTCATTACGTAACAGTTTCATCCACCCTCCATTAAAAAATGGCCCATGTGCGGTAGGAATAATATAATTATTACCTAAAATGAGTTTTTTTTTTTTTAATGAAGGGTATACTACTTATGTGTTTGTTTTTGTGAATTTGGAACCCATTGATTTCTTCATATTCCACAAAACTGACTGATTTATTTAAAATTTACGGGATTTGATCAGGAAGAAGGAACTTTAGCTCATTTATGTGATATATATAACTTTTAAGTATTTAAGTTTGCAGTTTGCACCGTAATAGGCTCCCACCGTACCGGTATATTTTATTGAATTTTTTGGTGGTTAATATTGAGAGAGAGAGAACTGTATCTCTTCCAATATCAGTCGGGTAAAACAATGACACCGCTGATAATGCTAAAAATAGGTAGGATATGGGCTTGCGATCGAAGGTCATGCACACGATACCGACACTCTCCCTTCAATAGGTGACGTCATGACCACCACTCTTGTGTTTGATGACGTCATTGATTCTGATACGCATGTGCTTGAAGTTAAATAAAAGTCCTGGAAATTAATATGCATAGTTAAGGGGATGGTAAAGTGTTGGTAAATCTGGAATAACTGATTCCTCCAAATTATTCCAAACTACAGGCCACCATTATTTTTTGTCAACCTGGTTCTGTTTCCTGGCATATTTTGGAGGAATCAAACAGTTCCAATATATGTATCAAAAGTGTAATGCCCCCTTAAGTTTTTGATAATGTGGTCTAATAAGAATGGTCGTTAACGAAGTGGATGATAAAAGCTGGCAAACTTGTTGGAGTATTTGATAGATTCCTCCAGTTAAGCAGACTATTAATTGTTATTATTTCTTATTATATGGTCTGTTTCCTAGAATATTTTGGAAGAATTGGCGACCCCCTAACAGTGTACCGAAAGCATGTCAATCCCCTTATTATTTTAATCAAGTGAATACCTGACGTGACACGAAATTCTGAAGCGCCTTGCATACACTCAGATACACGGAACCTGGCAACACTGCTACAAAACGGTAATTCTTTCAATAAATACCGATTATTTTGTTGGTGTTTTGGAAGGTCTCTGATTCCTCCAAACTATGTCACAAACAGATCCCCTAGATATTAGTACCACTGTTATCTAGCATAGGAGGAATCGTGCAGAGAGATACCTTCCAATTCACCAACAAATGAATCTCCCTTTAAGTAATTAAATATAAGTGTCATGGATTATTGATATAAGTGTAAAATATCGTAATACAAATTTTGTGGTGAAGTCATCATCCAATCCAGAGGTGGGTATAGACAAGGATCAGAGACAACTTGCCATGCTAGCAATGACGTCACCTCCTTAGAACTGACCAATAAGGCTGTGTTGAGGTGTTGACGTCACGGCTGGGTTAGTAATAGTGATTGGTTGATGACGTCACCTCCTTGGAACTGACCAATAAGGTGTTGTGAGGTGTTGACGTCACGGCAGGGATGGTTGATGACGTAGTATGTGTGTTGTGTGGGTGATACCATGGAGGTATAATATAATTATACCTCCATGGGTGGTACCAGCTAAGTGTGAAATAAATTAGGCCTCTCCAATGTATATACAGACTTGCTAACTAATTTACTTATATACAGAATTGCTAACTACTAATTTATATATTATTTAAAACAATAAGTTATAAGATCATGACGTCATTGCCGTGAATTGCTTGTTGTTATTGAATAATATACCAGATAATATTGATATTAATATACCGGATTGTTATAAATGTTAATATTTACTATTTGATCTGCTCAGCTGCTGATCCAAAGTAACAATTAATTAAGGTAGAATTCGGTGTTGTTAATGACGAATACTTGTCTTTGCAATTTTGAAGGAGTGAGTGTATTCACAATATATATTATTGCACCAAATGTCGACATATTTGTCATTACAACGAATAAATGGCGGCGCTCTTGATTAATTTTACTGTTTTACTCTTGATGTTTCTGAACTGTATTTTTATTCCAGGTCCAAAGAATACGTCTTCTATGGTATTTGATATTTCGTATCTTAAACCATATAGATGACAAGGGTGAAGGGTGAATGGGTAACAGCATGGGTATACTGTATATTGTAGACCCTCGATATACAATGAATAAATACATGTATTCATCACTACATTCAATAATCAGTCAGTCCCTCATTAATTAAAGACAACCAATGTTTTCCCAAGCTTCTGATGGTGCTAAATGTAATCATCTTACATCGAGGGTTTGCCTACTGTACTGGATAAGTTGATCGGGTAGCAACAGTCGTTTGGCAACAGCTTAGGACGGTGACTGAATCGAGGATGGACGGGAGAAGGGGGGGGGGGCTGCTGTTGGAGAGAGTGAGGGGACGAGGAAAATGAAGAAGGGACGGATTCAGGGTGATGAGTGGTTTTGGATCCGGAAGTTATCTCCCGCTTGGGCTCTTAAGATAATACTGGATCCAGATCTCGTCCAAAATCCAGTCACCTGGCTCGCCTTTGGTGTAAAAATGGTAAAAAGCCACACCCATTGTATAGGCTAATCCCACTAACACCAGATAATCAAACAGACAAGCAGAGAAACAACCTCGTAGTCGAGATAGGAATTTATCAAGGCCCTTCGGCTCCCCGCACACGGGCCACTTTCAGTGGACCGTGGCTGCCATTGTTTCGTGGCGAGAAATGAAACGCATATCTTTCTCACGGTCGAGTTACCGTGATCTTTCTATGGAAGCCCGCACACTAGCTATTTTTTGGTGGCAGCCAGAAAAAAAAATTGGTGACCGGGTCCATTTTACCTTCTACGCCACGGTGGCTCGCGACTGGCAACCGTTGAAGGCGTTGAAGAGAACCATGTGATAACACAAGTTCCGTACAGTAGTGGTCAAAAATAATCATCTATATAGGAGTAACTCACGTAAGAGTTTGACAGCTTCCCTCTGTTCCTTAGCTGATAAACTTTAGTTTAAATACCATTTTTAAATTTACTACAAGCAGCAACGCACTACTTACAACAATAACATCATATGTAAACATGAAAACATTAGAAAGCAAATTGTTTGAGATACCCATATGTGGAAGATTATTATTGGCAAGGACTGTACTTCACCGACATCCTTGATGGAACTGCGTGTGGTTGCCACAAAAAAATGGCCTGTGTTCCACGCTCTTCTCCCATTACCAATTTTATGATGGAGGGGCCGGTCCCGGGAGGTGAATAGTTATTCATATGTTTGTCATTATATTCAGTTGATGTTGTTCGAGATTTTTTTAAAGCAAAAATGCGTATGAATCACGGTGAATTAATTTTTGTGTATTGTTGCAGTTACTTGACGACTACTTGGGTTGTGGAGAGCATGGCGTGTGCCAATGCAATCAACCACTGGCGACGCATGAAGCAGCTCAAGAAGGTGGTGCCTCTACCTCCCCCATCACTTCATAACTGTCAGCTTAGTTATCACAACCATCACCTCTATCACAAACGCATACATATCTAGAACCAGTCACGCTAATACCATTCTCATCCTCACCAATATTAACGATTACTGTGCCACAATATTTTAACATCACCTCTCACAATAATCCACCTCCCACATTAATATCCTCACCATTATGAACAACCACTTTTGCTGCAGCATTTTAACACCACCTCTCATAATTCAACTCCCACATTAACATCCTCACCATTATTATTAACAACTACTGTGCTGCAGCTTTGTAACACCACCTTTCACAACAATCCACCTCCTACAATAAATAACACTCTGTCTAGTTTGTGTGGCACCAGTTCCTAATGTCCTGACTCATGTGCCACCAAATCTGACATGAGATTCACACCCGCTTCATCACCATGTTCTCAGGAGGACGCTAACAATCTGCTGACTTTAGTGACCTTCATCTTTGTATTTCAGGCTCTTGTACCCTTCATCCTGCCATGCCTGCTGCCTAATGTCCTCCTCCTTCACTCACTCACCTCTTGCTTGTTGCTTTGATTTTTCTTCCACCTTCATTAAACCTTCTGCATACATGTCAATGTGTTTGACATCAGAATAACCAGTTTGACACACATTCACGCTAGTTGGTGGTATTTTCCAGTGTCTGAGCACCACAGAATCAAACAGTGATTGAGAAGAGAAGTGGCTGTCAAATAAAAGGAATGAACACTGTCCTGGTCTCTCCTCATTTGCCTTTAGGTCAAAGGAAGTTAAAAAACTCCTTCATGAGTTGGACTCTTATGGTGGTATTGACCCCTTGGGAATGTTTCCTCTTTTCTTTAAACTGATGTCCTAGCTTCCCGCCTCAGTGTTGTCTTTAGGAGACTACTTCGTCTTGGTAGTTTTCCTGAATGTTGGAGGTCTGCTAATGCTACCCCAATTCCCAAGGGCCCTCCTCCTTCTTCAGTTGGTGATTACAGGCTGATTTTCATCACTCCTGTGTTGTCTAAGGTGTTTGAGAGGCTGGTGGCTGTACGATTAAGTAACTTCATGGAACATAATGGTGTATTACCACCCTCGCAGTTTGCATATCGAAGGGGCCTTGTCATGTGTGTGTATCTCTTATGTACTGCAGAATGCTTTGGAGTTGGGTCGTGAGGCTAGACTGGTGCAACTTGACTTTTCTGCCGCCATTGATAGAGTAAACCATCTGGGTATCCTCTACATATTTCGCTCTGTTGGTATTGGCGGTTCAGTACTGTCTGTCTTATCGCAATTCCTCACTGCTCGATCCCAGTATGTTGTTGTGGATGTTGTGTGGAGTGAAAGAGTAGAATTAGTGTCTGGGGTGCCCCAAGGTAGTGTCTTAGGGCCGTTGTTGTTCCTACTGTATACCTCTGAACTCTTTAACATCCTGGAGAATGACCTGTATGGTTATGCAGGTGATACCACCCTCATTGCTGTTGTGCCTACCCCTGGTACCAGGATTTCTGTTGCTCAGTCATTGGATCATGACCTGGTTAAGATTAGTGATTGGTGCAGGTTGTGGGGTATGAGGTTGAATGCTGGCAAGACTAGGGCAATGGTCTTCTCTAGGTCTCACACGGTATACCCTTTATCACCACCCTTGATTCTTGATGGGACTGTATTGGAGGGGTCTGAGAATTTGGTTATTCTTGGAGTTACATTTGATGCCAAGTTGACTTTTGAGAAGCATGTGCAGTCAATCTCGAGGTCTGTCTCCCAAAAGTTGGGCGTGTGTTCAGAGATCAATCATTGTTACTGCGGTGTTTTAACTCCTTTGTGTTGCCTCTGATGGAATACTGTTCTCCAGTATGGTGTTCAGCAGCTGACTACCATCTCAAGTTGCTGGATAGGATTGTCTCTAATGCTAATTTTCTTACCGGCTGTTCACTTGATTATAATCTGAGTCACCGTCGTTCTGTTGCATCATTGTGCATGCTCTTCAAGATCAGAAGTAATGTTCTGCATCCTCTTAACTTATCTCTGCCACCTCTGTATGTTCCAGCTTGTGTCACTTGTGGTGCATTGGCCTCCCATAGGTATGCTTACGTATTGCCGCGCTGTAGAACCTGTCAGTACAGTCGATCGTTTGTCCCTAGGTCAGTGTCCCTGTGGAATGGCCTTGGTGAATCTGTCTTTGATGGTGTAAGACTGGCTGGCTTCAAGAGTAGGGCTAATATGTATTTATTGAGCTAACTACTCATCTTTCTTTTCTTCAGGCTGGATTCATGGGGCTGGGTCCTCGGATTGATAGAATGCTTGTATTCTCTCCCAGCTTTGTGTCTCTGGTCTAAATGGCACTTAGTGTGGATGAGGTTTTACTCTTGCATCTAGAGACTGCCAGATTTATTGAAGTGTTTCCTTTATAAGACATTAAGGTATAAACTGTAGGGTTTAGACAATAGCTAAATTATTGATAGTCAGAACATCAGATGCTGCATAGACCCATATTTATTAGCACATGTAAACTTTCAGATCTCCTTCATTAATAGCCCTGATTGTATCGGAAATGAAGCAACCCAATCTTTTAATATATTCTCAATGATCTCCACCTGACTCTAGTCCACAACCCTTACCTGTTGCCTGCCTTCCCATGTTGGTGTATTTTATCTCCCACCATTCCCAACTCTGATCATGTACTGTATGTGTGTCCTTCACTTCCTACTACTCCTACTTCTACCATCACCACCACCACCACCACCATCACCACCTGATAATGTCTCATTTGTTGATGTTTGATGTATTAACAAAGTACAGTAACTCATGTCTTGTAAGTATTGTGAGTTTTGTAATATGATGAACAGCATTGTAGATTTTATTGGAATTGGGTGTGTTGATATCCATGTTAATATGCAGTGCTACATTGTACTGTCTTTACTATCTGAGGATCACACCATACACATACACATAGAAAATGCATCATTATTATATAGATTAGTAACTTTGTTGTTGCTTTTCTACCTCTCCACTTTGTGTATGACATATGACTGCGCCATAACTTCGGGCATTTCGCGAAAACATTTAATAATTCAAGTATACTGGAAGAGAGTGCTGTATTTGCAAAAAATAACAATGGTGTTAGTTAGGGGAATGTTCAAAGGCTATTATGTATAAATTCTATTACAATAGCTTGAATATGTGTGGGTGAAAATATTAGACAAATGCAATGGAAAAAAAGTCTGCATTTTTTAACCCTGCAAAACTTTGTTCACACAGAACAAAGAGTTTCAATTGTAAGAACGTGAATGGTATGATTATACGTGGACAATCTCTGTAAGTACTGGCCAGTAAACAAATTTAAAATATATGCATGCATAACCGTGTTATGATTTTTTAATGAACATTTCTATTTTTTACAGAAAAAAGTCCTAACTTTGGAAAGACAAATTAATACGGTACCGGTACTTGACCGCAAGCAAAGGATGATTTTTTATGTAGATGTAAACCTTTGGCCTAAGTAATGATACCGGTACCCAAATAATATGTGATATAGTACTGCAAGATTGTCAGTACTACCAGTACCAAAGCTATTGCCTGTAAGTTGCTACAGTATGGTGCCTTAACCAGTAATGAGTTTTATTTTGAATGAAAAAGTTAGGTTAATTATTTAGTTATAGTATTTTAAACAGGTAATCTGTGCCAAGAATACCTCACTACAATGTGATATGATCCAACTTATTTTTATCTCAATTTATGTGCTTAAAAAAGAAGCTATTTTTGGTTATATCTCTTTATATATGTTTAACTCGGGCCATGAATGCGGCAATACAATCCTGTCCGAAGTTAGGAAATTTTTTCCTAACTTAGGACACTTTAAAATGAACAAAAAAAAGCACGAATTTAGCGTGCTTAATTTTTTTTGTTATATGGATTCAGTAGGTACTCTCCCTGGCTGCCACATGATGCCAACAGGAATTAAATTTTCACCATTATTAACAGAGTTATTCACTAAAACATGTAAAAAATGTCCGAAGTTCGGGTGTTTTTCAGTATAATCTCTCTGTTGCTGCCTAGTTTCCATTTTAGTTTTGCAGAATTTCTGTTGTCTATAAGAACATGTGTCTTTTTATCATAATACACAATTTCTGCTTGTGATGGTTTAAGTAAAAGTTTTTTATGTTACAGTATATTAGAAGTACAGTACTGGTACTGTTCATGCCATTAGTTGTACAAGATGCAGTTATTTTCCTGTTTATCATTATATATAGTAAGATACAGTACATTATTTCAGACTTTAACATTTGAAAGGTCTTATGCTGTGGTCTTTAAATAGCAAGCGAGTGAGTTTTTATTTACCGTAATTTGAAGTCAACTTAACCCAAAGATCTGTCTTGTTTTAGAAGGGACATTGGTCATGAGTGCAGTTACCATCGTGTGTATTTCCAGCGTGATCAGGTAAAGGCCCGACGCTGTGTGTCACTCCTTCACACACTCCGCACATGTACTGAATAACGAGAGCATGAAACAGTGTAAACTTAGAGCTCATAAAGGAATAGACACAAATGCCATACATGTAAATTAACTACAGTGCATCATTATATGTTAAAGGATATGGTTCATTTTGTATTATACAATAGTTGAAAAAATTACATGAATACCCTACACTGCATCATGATATGTTTAAAGATATGGTTCATTTTGTATTTTATTTACAAAAAGTGTACTGTACATGTTCCTGTATTCTCGCACTCTCTGATGAGCCTTGAACAGTTGTTAATGCTCTGTGGTTGTTGAAGACTGTGGGCTTGTGAATACTGCACACAAACATGATACTTTTCAACATATAGTAATGTACAATCTTTAGCCATGAAGTACAATAAGATGTTTTAGCTGTATGAAATGTAGGGGTCAAGATGTAGGCTGGGTAACTCACTTTGATTACTCACTGTATTTAGGAGTATGTTTAGATCAGTGTAGTAGAGGGAATAAAGTTTGGGTTTGGGTTTGGGTTTGGGTTTGTAGTTCTTGATGAATCGTCTATTATTTTGGTGAGGTTTGAGTCCGGGGGTTGCGCTTATGGGGATACGTACTGTCTTGGTAAATTGGAGGGTTACTTATTCTTCCAAACTATGCCACAAAACAGATCCACCATTAAAGAAACATTGAGGAGGTCTATTTCCTGGCATAGTTTGGAGGAATCGGTAACCTTCTAATTTACCATCAAGAATCCCTCCCCTTAGGCGACTAAAGTTATAAGTTAGAAGTAGGCTATGTGTGGTTGGATGTAGTTGAGAAAATTTTTGTTTATGTTGACAGTGAAGGAACTCTCCCTTCATACAAAAGTTATACAATTACTGTATGAGGAAAGGGAGCACAATGTCAGGGAGTATGAAAGCATACAGATACTTGTAAAGCAGAGGAGGGTAATGGATTGAGGGTCTTACTGGTTTGAGATAATTAAAAAGAAGAACCATGTGAAAATACTAAAATAATGAATAATATAAGGGTCCAAAATGATCCCTGTGGGCAGTAAAATTATCTGACAGTGTCCTGAGTAAAGTTGATAAAATGGTTGCTATGTTGAAGGCCTTAATTCTAATAAATGCAGGATTATAAGATATTGTGAAAGGAAGCTGTACTTAATTATGTTGATTGTGCATAATTTATATAACCTACAAGTATAAAAGAAAGTATTTCAGGCTGGTAACTTCACCTTAATATGACACTCAGCCACAAATAGTATTTCAAAATTAACTTTTAGGGAACACATGTGCAGGTTTCACCTGTAAATAGAAATGGAGTACATATTGAATAGCACACAGTTTATACTGCACACACTCACCATCATACATTCAATACCATGCAAGTGCAGTACTATAGGCCTCCCATGTATATGTCATTCACTTGTGCACAAAATACATCATGAATGAAGATTTGGGTTTGTAAACTGGGTGAGGGTACTAAACAGCACACTTTGATGTGTTCTGCTTCACACACCTATTTTGTGTTGTTGTTGTTGGCAGGTAGTGTGAGTTGGTGGTGATGTTCCTCTCAACTTCTACCCCTTCTTCTTCCCATTTCACCTTACTGTATCATTGTTTTCCAGTTTGTCACTACTTCCAGGATGGGTTGTAATGAATGCATTGTACAGTCATGGTCAGTATAATCATCCACATATGGATATCTCAAACAATTTGCAGTCTCATGTTTAAACTTCACATATGATGTTATTGTTTTAAGTAGTGCGTAGCTGCTAGTTGTAAAATAAAAGATGGTACTTAACCTATTTATTGGAAAGTTTATCAGCCAAGGAACAGAGGGAAGCTGTCATACTTGTATGTGAGTTACCCCTATATGGATGATTATTTTTTACCATAGCTGTAGCTTACTACTGTATATATTAAAAGCTTTACTCCCATCACCCAAATTTCAATCACAGTTATGAGTGACATTCAACAAACATTTACTGTATTGAGAAATTGATGGTTATATTACAACTTAATTAAATCTCCTGTAACTATATGTCATGCTCTATTTCATTATATTTCACTACATAATTTTGTCATTTTTCATTAAAGTACAGTCAGATGGCATTTATATATCTTGACTATTAACAATGAATAACATGAAGTTTATTATAAGAATTTTGCTTGATGGTTGGTTTGGCAGCACAACCATTATTAATGTACTTCTGAAACATGTTTAGTTATAGGAACAGATATACCAAGAGGAGTTATCATGTCTCCTTGTCCTTATAAGGGGGAGTATAGTGTTGGTAAATCTTGAGCAACAGATTCCTCCAAACTCTTCCAAGCAACTGGCCACCATTATTGTTGTTAATCTGTTCCTGTTTCCTGGCATACTTTGGAGGAATCAAGGTGCTTTAATGTACGAAAAGTATACTCTCCCCTTAATGTTTCATTCATTTGGCCCATCTCTTGTATTGTAATAAATTACTTGGTGGAAGGGGACTTTCAATAATATTACTAGATTAATCTGCTGTTATATAAACCAAACTACTGTACAGTACAGTATATGAGATGTTTGCTGTATTGTACAGTAGGTTAACATGTTTGCTGTTTACAGTATAGAATTGACATACAATACACTATTTGCTATATCTAAATAGAAATTAGTTACTGGAGCTATTGGTAAATGTCCACCAATTATTTTGTAAAGGATAACTATGATTAGTCAAAGTGATAGTTCATCATTATTTCTGTGATATCAACTGTGGACATATATGGTAAGCCAGAGGAAATCAAACTACTGTACTGTGTATTGAATACTGCACAGTTGTGGACACATGAAACAGGCACACCTGAAATTGAGCCACTCATCAAGCATAGGGAAGGATGCACCACCTAACACAAGGTCTCACACTACCCTTAGCTTGATAAAGGGGCTTCCCATTATAGGTGTGTCTGCAACTGTACAGTCGACAAAAATAGTATTGGAACCCCCCTAATGGATAATTATGCTGTATTAATTTCAATGTAAAAGTGGTAGTTCCAATACTTCTTTCGCTGACTGTACCTAGATGATGATATATTCATTGAGTGTGTGTGTGTGTCTGTTATTACAGCGAGGGCAAGTGGCTGACGAGTTGGTGAACCGCACACTAGAAAATGCAGAGGCCGACCAGCGTTCCACAGACACATCAGAGGACCAGGATGACCATGAGGAAGAGTCACCGCTTATAACAGGTCAGTACAGGTTAATTAAGGGGTAAATCTGGAGCAAATAATTCTACCAATATACTCCAAGCAATGGGACACCATTGTTTTTGTGAATTTGGTCCTGTTTTCTGGCATACTTTGGAGTAATCAAGGTGCATGCTCTAATGTACCAAAAGTGTATTACCCCCTTGACTAATCCTATTAATAATAGAGTATATGATACTGTACTTACTTCAACAACAACATACTCCATTGCATAATACTACAAATTTATATTTTTGTTGTTTTACAGAAGGTGTGATAGAGAGAACAGTAGGAGAATACTATGCCATCCAGGAGCAGATAGAAATGGGACAGATGGCTGAGCTTTTCTACCCAAGAGGTTAGAATATCTATTAAACTTATGATTTTCTTACATGCACTAACTTTGCTCTGATATTTTCCAGTGTTTGGTTTATAATGGAAATATGGTTTAAAGCTAACATGATAAATTGTGTACAGATAGATGAAGAAAGCAGAGAGGTGTTGTCACAATGTTTGGTTCTGCATTTGTTATACCAAACCATGTGATTTGTGATGAGATTACCATAGCTGTGTGTCTATATTATCATTATGAATAAGGATGATAATGATAATCTTCATGATTATCATCGTCAAAACCCAGTTTCCCATTTTTCAAGGGGTAGAGTCCTCCAGACCCAAGGATAAAAATAAAATTGGAAGGGGAATATAGATGGAGAGACTAACCAATGAAATAAGCCACACACACAATTACTCAACCTTTCAAACCAGTAATATTCTCTGTCTCCCCCCCCCCCCATCCCCAAGTACTGTACACACATCCCCAACAAAGTTGCTTCATTTAAAATTGATAAAAAAACAATAATTATGATAATATCATTTTATGATAATGATTTTACAGTAATAATAACAATAATAAGGTACAGTTTCATTTTTCATTGTGAAACTGTATGTAATGCTTAGTATTTGAATTAGTTGAGTAAGTTCTGTGCATTCCTTACTTTTGAATCATAGGTTGAATAATGGTTTTCTTTATTTGTAAATACAAACAAAATTTCTTTTTCAGTTTGGGACAAAGCATTTTATTTGGTGCTGTGTATATACCTGTATGGTGATCTAGCCATCTATGTAGCAGCTGTAGCCAAGTCACTCAGAGATAGTATTTGGTAAGTCACTGTCTTGTCTGTTTTTATCATTTTTTGTTTTATTTTCAACATATTTTTCATAGATAATAGAAACAACGAATATCTATTATCAGTTGTTGTAACATATTTGAATTGGTGTTTCTGTACCAGCTTAATTTTTGTTACCTACAGTATGCACAAGTATACATGCAGAATATCATTATGTTTTGGTATTCCTCACGGAAATATGCTACTTTACACAGTTGTTTAAAGTTCGGCAGTGCTAGTCCTTTCTTACTTTATATATATCCCAGAAACTTATGTGTTATTGTGTATCCGTGTTTGGAAATTTTTGACCAACTTGAAGTTCCTCAAATTGTCTAGCCGAGCAGCCCTGAGCTCCTGAGGAAGGCCATAGCCTGAAACAGATTTTCCCACAGTGCCCTCAGAGAGTGTATGTTGTGTTGTTGTTGTTGTTGTTGTTGAAGTTCCTCAAGCTGTCTGGCCGAACAGCCCCGAGTTCTTGAGGAAGGCTATGGCTTGAGCCGGGCTTTCCCACAGTGCCCTCAGTGAGTGTATCTTGTGTTGTGTGTATGTTGTGTTGTTGTTGTTGTTGGCGAGTGTGGTTGTGTGCATTGCAGTCTTCCATAATGTGTTTATTAGAGTGCTGTGTTGCATCCTGCTACAATGGCTCCATCCAGCTTCTTCTGATATGTCAGTTAATGTATGTGTGTCTGTGGCCAGTTGGGGTAATTCTTGTTTTTATAGTGATTGTGATTGGGAGGTGGTCAGAACCAAGGGTACTGACCACCCTCCATAATGTTCTGGGGGTGAGGTTGGGGGAGCAGAAGGTGATATCAGGTGCTGAAAATACATCCTCACACGCTCACAGCTATTCTTACAGTGATTGCCAGTGGCTGGAGTTACACGGGGGAGTCCCTAGGCACACACACCCTTGTGAGCCTATTCAAGCATGTCGGGGCGCGCAAATTTAAAAACTGAGCGGTTGACTTATGTCGTCACCCGCAGTTTCCCACACTTGTTGGTGGTGTCGTTACCCGCGGTTTAAGGGTTAATGGCTTGAATTTATGTGGTGGTGTCATGGTGGGGGAGAAGGGATTTGAAGTGTGCACTGGCTTCTATATAATAAGGAATTTGAGGACCAGGGTGATGAGCCCACCGCCATTGCCATTGGCCTGGTCTTGATGGTGGTGAAATTGGCAAATGTACCAGGTATTTTATGTGTGTTGCATAATTTTGTTTCTTGTAAGATGGTATTGTGTATGTTGTGTTGTATGATGAGGTGTGTGAGTTCTTGTTTTTTGGTGTTGATGCCATATATATTTAACTGAAGTATGTTAATGTTGTGTGTGCAGTGTGTGTTAGGTGCTGCTGCACGAGGATGAGGAGGAGGAGGAGACTGTGGGGGGGATGGAGGTGGAGATAATGTTACAAGGTAGCATGTTATCCTTGCTCTTACAGCCAGGTACCTATTTACTGCTAGGTGAACAGGGACATTGGGGGCTGGGAAAATTGTCCAACAATTCCACTGACCCAGGAATTGAACCCGGGATCTCTCGCATGCCAGGCGAGTGTGCTAACCGCTATACCATCAGCACCCCCGGTGATGGTGTTGGAAGTAAGAGTGATGGAGGTGGGAGTGATGGTGTGTGTGATGGAGGTTGTGGTGTTGGTAGAGGTATGGGGCATGCGGGACAGGTCCATGTGTTTGTGTAGTGTTTTCTGGATGCAAGTGTTGTACATGTGAAATGGATCCAGTTTTTGCAAGAGTTGCATTGAACTGAACCCTTTGTCTGTCTACTAGATGTGATGGGTTTTGAGCATGTCGGACATGTATTTGCTAGTGGGTCCAGGATTGCTTACAATGTCTCCAGTTAGAAGAAGCCGAAAAATGACAGCCGGAGAATAATTTCACGGTGATGAAAAAATATGTAGCTGTGTGTGTTGTGTGAGGGGTGAAGTATTGCCCAGGTGACTGAAGCTGTTCCCAGGGACTCGCGCCCCCTTGGTAGGGGCAGGGGGATTTTGTGATGGTTTGGCCCCCATAGCTTCCTTCCTTGGTAACCCTTGAGGGTGGTCCCACGACATAGACACTGCCACTCCAGGACCACTTGTGTGTGATGAGATTCTCCTGTTGCTCATTTTAATTGTGTTTCCTTTACCTTCAATCTGATATTTACCTTCCTACTTCAGATTCATGACTTGTTCATAATTAAAAGTGATACTCTTAAAGGTGCATAACATTTGCAGTAAGTACAATAAGATAGTGCAGATTTTATACCACATGGGATGGTTGGTATTCAGTGTTGGATGCAACTTATGTCTGAGTATTTACTACACCTTGCACAGCTCATGTCTTGCACCAACACCAATGGTTGTTAGTTATTGTAAGGGAACAAGTATGGTAGTTTTATACAGAAAATTATTGATCTAACTGATGTGTTTGGCAAGCACACCTTCAGTGAACACTTTTTCTGAAAGCACTTGTTTTCTCTTTTTCTTTCAGTAACTTTGCTCCAAATTGCACCTTGGACCTTGTTGATACAGACCCATGCTTCAAGAATTCTGATCTCGATAGATTAGACATGTATAGAATTTGTATAGTAAGTACATTTTTCTATATTGTACATAATTTTTATTATTTCAAATATTGTAATAAAAATTCATTGTATAAAATCAATGTTCAAGCTATACTGGTGATTTAAGTGTGATGATAGTGATTTAATTTGCATTAAAATCAACAGTGGAGAAAGATACTGGAAAGGGTAGGAAGTTATATACGATAGGGTTGATAGGAGAGCTATGACAGAAGTGTTGAAGATTTACGGTGTTGGGGGGGGGGGGGGTCTTTTCTGAAAGGCATTGAGGCCTTTTATGCAAAGGCAAAAGCATGTGTGCGGGTAGAGGGTGATCTAAGTGAGAGTTTTAATATTAGTGTAGAGCTGAGACAGGGGTGTTGTTATGTCACCATGGCTGTTCAATATACTGTATATGGATGGTTGTATGAGAGAGATGAAAGCCACAGTTAATGGCTTGGGGGCAAAGCTGACAATGAATGGAGTAAATTGGTCCTTAGTAGCAAACTTATTTACAGATGACTCTGTGTTGATGGCTGAGAGTGAAAGGGATTTCCAGAGGGTGGTGGATGAGTTTCAGTCCGTATGTAAACGAAGGAAACTGAAGATGAATGTTGGTAAAAGTAAGGTGATGGTATTTGAGAGGGCAGAAAATGAAGTGATTGACTTTGCCACACCTTACAGAGTGGGAGTACCAACTAGGTCTAAATGTGAGATAACTCTAGGGGGTGCGATGATGGAGGAAGTGAAGGAATTCAAGTACTTGGGAACAGTTCTGTGTTAACATGGAAGTATGGAAGGAAAAATTAGGGAGAGAGCAATGAGGGATAGACAGGTCATAGGATCACTGGGGAGGATTATGAAAGGTAGAAGTGTGAGTATGGAAGTGAAAAGGGGACTAAGAAATTGTATAATCCTGCCAACACTGACATATGCATCTGAGACATGGACATGGAGTAAGGCTCATCAGTCTAGAATAGGTGCAGTGCAAATGAGTTATCTGAGAGTAGCATGTGGACTTACTAGGTGGGATGGAGAAAGTAATGAGAGTGTTTATGAGAGATTTGGTATGAGTGAGAAGGCAATTTGTATTGAGTGTGAGGTGGTTGAGAGGGTGATGCGTTATACATTGAGGTGGTTTGGACATGTGGAGAGAATGCAAGGTGAGGAGTTTGTAAAGGTGTATGGAAGTTAAGTTGTGGGACCAGGTGTAAGAGGCAGACCTCGGGTTAGATGGCAGAACAGAGTGGAAGAGTGTGTAAGGGAGAGAAACGTGAGGGGCAGAGTAGGGTTTAACCAAGTAAGGAGGGAGTGTTGGAACAGGGAAAACTGGAGACACTTTTGCCGTGGCCATCCCCTTGGGGGGGAGTTCCCGGAGGGAACGAGGTGTCAGAGCTATAGATAGATGGATAGATAGATAGTGATGCAAGAATTATAATTCACATTGTACAGTAGTTGGTAGTTTATAACATGCATGTGTACCTCACTTACAATTATACCTGTGGAATAAATACTGCTCTCTGGGTTTACAAATTCTATGTAATAACAGGAAGTATTAGAAAAGGAAGCAATAATGTGGCTGCGAGAGAGGGAGTCGGGGATTAAGGATGGTGATGGCTCATTTATGAGAAGAACTGGTTCTCTTTACCCACATAACCTCTTCCCATTTTGTACAGTACTACCCATCTTCACACCTAAATCTCATCTCATATTCACACCCTCATTTCTTTCACCAGCCAAGCTTAATGAGATGGATGGTGATAACCATGAGTGTGCATAGGAGATGTGTACTACAGGTGTTAAGGGAATTAATGTGGAGTGGTTAAGTAGGTGAAGCATAGTAAAATGTGGATAAGACACATGGAGGTAATGCAAGATGGGAATATTATGAAAAAAGTGAATGGGTGTGGAGATGAGGTCTGTGGTGTGAGACGAATGGTACTGGTCAGATAAGGGAACAGAGTGGAAGAGTACGTGAGGCAATACTTTGATGGAAAGAGAGAACTTATCATGTACAACGAGAGAGTTGGAATCCGGAAAAACTAGAGACTCTTTCTATGTGACCATCCCTTTGAGGAGAGTTCCCAGATTCAACAGGTGTCAGAATGATGGATACTATATATGGATAGCTACTGTACCAAGCGACTCTTTTGACTAATGTAGTGTAGCATTATTGTGATGAATCTTAATAACTGAGGGAGTCACCAGAAGTTTTCTTGGCCACCAGTATGTGTTGTACAGATATATGACTCACTGACTGTATGCATTGTAAATGAACTTATTTAATTTTGTAAAAATAATTCTGTTGTAAGGAAAAGGTGACTGTTTCAAAAATTCTATCAGAAATAGTTTATTTTTCTAATACCATATACTGCTAATAATGAGTTAAAGTTACTACTGTCCTTAATCACAAAGCTAACCTGATTATCATCTTTATCTTCCAGGTGGGCTTTTTATGTGTCATGGGTCCTTTTGTTTTCTTCAATCTCACAAAAACAAAATATATGCAAATAATAACAACATTCACTAGATGGCTTGGTAAGTTGACGTGTATTGCATTGTTACTGATTTTTATGAAAATTGAGACAGGTAGCATTTTCACTAGCCTGGTAATATATGTAAAGCTGTATATTTTGTGTAAAAAAATAATTGTATTTTGTTTGGCTGAAAATGTAATGATTTAACCTTAACAATCAAATACTGTACTGTATTTCCATTCAGATGCCAGTTTTGTTAAAGTACAATATATAATATGTGCAATATTGTTTTTACAGCTATGGGTGTGATGATAGTGTGGGCAATAATACTATTAGCAAAGGATAAAGGTGAGGGCCATCCCCAGCCAGCACGTGTCATAAAGCTACCACAATTGTTTGGTGTATGTGTATACAGCTTCATGTGCCATCACTCCCTCCCAGCACTGATTACACCTATAAATGAGAAAAAGTCAATATTAAAGGCAAGTATTTTATTTTTGTGAGTGGAAAATAAAAAGTACTGTAGTATTAGAATGAAGAGGGTGGCTGCACTGGCTAGAGGGAATGAAGTGTACAACGCAACAAAAAGGGGAGTTGGGTAAGGCACCAGAATATGTTGGAATATGCAGCAAGGAATTAAAGTACACTACAGTGCAGGTATTAGGGTAAAGCAGAATCTGAATAGGTATGAAAAATGTGGCACTGTGGGTGGAAAGGATTATCATTGCATGAATAATGTTGAGTGAAGAAATGTCATCATCATATTTTAATGTAAAGTATGAGTAGTTATATTTCATGTTTCAGGCATTATGTTACCACTGGACATATAATATGATACAATATTGGTGTTTCAGTTGTTGGCTGCTGATTTTTTGCTCATTCTACTGTTTTACTACCTGCTGGCTTTCACCGGGATCTTCACCTTTGCACACCTACAAGACCTCTACACTTTGAATTTCCAGTTTGACAGGTGCCCAACTGGCAAACTCTCCTTTGTTTACATTCTTCAGGTAAGGACCGACTAAATACGGACAGACTTATGGGGCTTTGAAAGTCTCGGTGTTGTGGCCTTGTCAGCTGGAATGCATGTGCTTTTAGAATACAAGTTCTAAATTTTGACAGACCTACCATAGAAATTTGAAATTTACTGTGTAATGTAAAAACATAAAGTATGTTGTCATTATTTCCAGTTATTACTTACATACTGTAAATGAACCACACAGAAGCCCAAGCCATAATTATAAACTTATAAATTTACTTACCAGGTGTTTTTACCAGTGTTCTGGACATAGATTTCATCTTTGATTGTAGAGTACAGGTACTTTTTTCTTTGTATAAAAATAGAAATATTGTATTTGACTGTAATTTCAAGAAATTTCATGATGTTATGCAGTACCATAATGTTCACTATTATATTATATACTGAATTGTTAGTTATTTAATATCATGAATATGATATTATATTCTTGTTATTGTTATAATCTTGTAAAGTGCATGCTTGTGGAGTATTTCAACATCCCTTATTCCAAGTACAGTATGTACAGTCGGCCTCAGGAATTCATACACAGAGCATAGGTTAAACGGTGTTTTTATTCTGCACATGCTGTAAGGATAATTCTGCTGACTGATTCAAATATTAGCTAAATAACACTACTAGGAAATTTTGGTATTAGGAAAGTAATGTACTTAATTTTCTAGTTGTTACGAACCATTGATGTCACAGTGGTGTATAGGAATTCCTGAGGCCGACTGTACAGTATAATGATAAACTGATGCATGTTATACAGTGTAATGTTTATCAAGAATCATATTTACAGGAGTTCCTGTTGCTGTTTCCTGTATTCACACTTAGCACCAACTTCCCAATCATTGCCATCACTTTACGCAACAACTTGAAAGGCCTGTGTTTGCGTGAGGGTCGCCGATATTCATTCTTTACCACTCGCTGCCTCTTCCCTATCCTGGCTATTCTTCCCCCAACACTGGTGGGACTCTGTACTTCTGATGTAGAGATCCTAGTTGGCATCACTGGGGCATATGCTGGCTCCTTTATACAGGTTCGTTATAATAAGATATTACCATTATAGTACCATATATGCTGGTATACAAGACTTGAAAATCATGGGTGATCTTATACAGAGAATACAAATTGTAACTCATGAGTTTCTGGGATTAGGGTTGTTTTCTTGGGTAATGAAATTCACTGAAAATTGTTCACAGATTTCTTTCTTTCAGTCATTTTATGGAACTATGTGCCAGAAACACCTTGCTAGGAAACAGATTACAGGACTGTACTGTACTCTGTTAATTTACTATACAAATGGGGAATTGATTTGTAGCATCTTTTTGAGGATTATGTAGCCCTCCATTTCACAGACAGAAAATATCCACTTTAACCTTTCTCGACTTGCTGTGACTTGACATTTTCTCACCTGTCTTTTCTCGACAGTATGTGGTTCCGGCTACGCTCGTCTACCATGCCCGTAAGATGACACTGAAGCACATTGGAATGGGTGTGAGGAACCCCTTCTCTGCACCTCTTCAACACACAGCCTGGCTTGCTCTCACCTGCATTTGGGCTGCATTGTGTCAGGTCTTTGTTACCATTTATCTCGTGGAAGAGTACAGGAAGTAGGTGAAACTGATTTTAGCAAATAAGGAATATTTTTTGTATTCTTTTGCTAATTCATTTTATATCTTTACCAAGTAGTACTAGAAGTGATTTTTTTTTCTGACATATGTTTATATTTGATATGGACTTTTAATATAAGGTATTATCCTGTTCTAGCGGATAATTTTTGTCTTGCATAATACTCATATGCCTAACTCTGTCCCTAGAAGAACAGTGGTAGACATGAGTTTCTGTTGTGGTACAGAATAATTGTAGCATCCTGTATATAATTGTGCCACTGCAGAAATATACTCGTCGGGGTTATTGCTCAGAAGCTGAAGATGACAGTACCGTACCTGTAACAAGATTTAGTTTGATATGTACTGGTTCCCAAGAACATCTGAATAAAAGTGATCCCCAGCATTCCTACATTAAGATATCACTTTGGTAAAATTGACTAGGCTGAGACTAGACTTCTTATGATAGGTCATTTTTGTTATGTATGGTATACAGTATTTGAATACCAGTAATTAGTGTATGATAATAATTTTTTTTTATTAAAAATTAAAATCAAACGAATTACACTAAAGTATGACAATAATATAGGTGGATAATCTACTAATAAAATAATGCAGTACTGTACAGTATAATTGACCTCAGAAAAGTACTTTACTGATTGAAAAATTAGGTATGCATTTTATTAGATTATATTTACCATACATTACTTTGTCTCTGTCTTGATATGTGATTTTTGATATTTTTAGTATTATTTCCTGTCTTTTATTGTTTTAACCCTCCTTAATTTATGGTGCCATCCATTCATTCATGATACTGTTGTTGTGATTATAAGTTTTAAACATTTCATGGTGATATGGTAAAATATTTTAATATACAGTATATAGTTGTGTTGAAACTGTGTTTATGGCTTAAATTTATACCGAGTCAATGTTTTATAGAAAGAAAAAATTAATTACTCTTTGAACTTCATACCTTTATTAAAGAGAAGGTGGGCAGTCTTATCTTCCCTCATTGTACCAGCAATGTTGACATGATCTATAACCTTGAAAAAAATAAAATACTATGAAAATATATAATTGGCATATACAATACATTATCAAGCTGGCATAATTCATGGTGCACATTAAGTATCATGGTAACCTCTAAAGTATGAAATTATATAAATTTATATACTGTACCCTTTATTCTGAAACATTGGATGGTTATTAAGGTTGGTCTTGAATGTTTTATAGATGTAATATTGTACAAGGTAAGTACTGTATGTATTATATCTTGTGGGGAGCAGAGAAGTGATGGAAGGAGGATTGTTCTACACCAATAACACACTTTCACTCTACCACACCATAAGGTGAACTACCACTCATTTGTTAATTATTGAGCCAAACATGACATTGACAAGCTCTGTAAGATATCATTCATTAGTTAAATGTAGGAAAGGTGTGTCTTTATTGAAAAGGGGAATTACTTTTGTCAATGCTCAGGTGAACCTCATAGGTATCGAGTTTATTTATTATCTTGTATTTACTCTACTTTTGGGTATTATATGGATTGCAGGCATTTTATCATTGCAACCCTATTCCCCCTTTTTTAAGGAGTGGTAGGCTCCAGGCCAAGAAAGGGAAAGAGATATCAGAAGAGAGAGACTGAGACAGAATATCCTGTGAAATGGATCACATAAACATTTACTTCCCCTTTCAGGACCACAACAATATTCTCAACTTCCCTCATGGGTACATTCATTCACAATTATCTCTTCATTTCCCCATAAATAGTTTCATAAGTTGTCAAATCAAAACATAATCTACAGGCCAAACATGTACACCTATTGTATATCTTCCACTAGTGTCTGCTTTGCACATGTTCTCTTGCTTCACTCATTTTGAAGCCTTACTTTCTTACACAGTTACTCACCATATCAATAGGTATCAATCTATCTATAGCTTTAATACCTTGTTCCTTCTGCGAACTCTCTCTAGGGAGTGACCTGCAGAAATCTCCAAATTTCCCTATTCTGACATTCCCTCCTTGCTATATTAAACCCTCCCTTGCCATTCACATTCCTATCCTTGTTCTCTTCCATCTCTTTTTCCTGTCTGACAGGTGATTTTCTCACACCAGGCCCCCAGTCTCATTCCCATACACCTTGATAAACATGCTGTCTCTCCATGTGTTCAAAACACCTCATTGTAGTATGCTTCAATATCACAATCACTTGACATTTAACACCCAATGTCTTTACACCCAAACTTCATTTCTCATACAGTTTCATTGCTACCTCATCCCACCTTGTCAGGCCACATGTTCCATTCAAATAGCTCATATTTACTGCCCTTATTCTCAAATACTGCAACCTTTTCCATGTCCTTGTTTCTTAGGCAGACATCAGAGTTGGTAGGAGTATTCTGTTCCTCAATCTCCATTTCACCTCCATGCTCACACTTGTACACTTCATGACCCTTCCAAGCTATTGAATGCCATGTCTACTTCTCACTGATCTCCCCTTTCATTCTACTCCAATCCTCATATGACACTGTTCCCAAATATCTGAATTCCTTGACTTCCTCCATCCCAATTGTAGTTCCTGAATCTCTCTCCTGTAGGGTAATGCAAAATTAATTGCTTCAGCTTCAAATACCATCACCTTATTCTTGCTGTGGTTCTTATTTACTTTTCTATTGCTTACACTATGAAATTCAATAACTAATATCTGCATCTCCATTTCATTCAAGCAAATAACTTTGCCACCAGAAACCAATCCATTCCTTTTATCTTGAGTCTTACACCTTCATCTCCCTCATGCAACCATCTATGCACACATTGAACAGCCATGGTGACATCACACACCCTTGTTTGAGCCATATACTAATTAAGTACAGTACTTGCCCTCTACTCACAAACATGCTTTTGTTTCTGTAGAATATCTCAATCCCCTCTGGCAATAATTATACTAGATAATATAACTGGTATAGGCTACTGTATACAAATTATGTTTAACATAATGTTTTAGTGACTGAGGAGCATTTCTACTAATAGGCAACATGTAAGTTGACATTGGTGATATAATACTGTATTGAACTTAAATTGACATATCTTGTTTATTGTAGTTTTAATAATGTACTAAGGTATCTTGTAAGTATAAACTGTAGTAGAACAATGCCATCAGTTCTGTTTACTGTATTGTATAATTGCCAGCACTTATAACTGGTACAGAAGAAGAAGACTGACAACACTGACTGTACAAGTTATAAGTGCTCACAACTGCACATACAGAGAAACCTAAATATACTTTTCCAAAAGAAAGGATATTAAAAGCTGCTTAGTATAATAAGCCAGATGTTCTTCAATTATTTATTGCTACATTTTTAATATCTCGCATGGTCAAATTCAGTCAACTCTGATAATCAGTTTGCATGTTTTTTAAGATTGAAGAAATAAAAGTAATGTACAGTATAACAAAAATATAATATAGAAAGAGGACTGGTATTAATACTGGAGCTGTATTTCAGGAAATAATTCTTTTCTATTTGTATAGCTTTGACTGATGAGTGCTCATTGTGTGTTTGGTGTGGTCAATGCTATGATGGTGTGCCACTTGGAGGGAATAGGGGGCATCTATTGTGAGAATGGATGCTAAAGAGTGTAGTTTACCTTGTGTATAGTGTATATAGTGTGTGACACAACATTTGTTGCCAAGCATTTCTTCATTACTCTGATAATATAACCAAATACCAAAGAGTATTATAAGCATACGTTTGCCATTTTGGTTGTACTATATATACTTTTAAGGTTAACATATTCATGTGACTATAAATATTTGCCATTTGAATATGTATTTCATTAGCAATTCTGTGTTGTGTAGTGGATATTGCATATACAGTATGTGAATGAAGAACAGAAAGAGATGAAGCAGAGGCTGTGAAATACAAAACATAAATAACTTTTTATAATATGCTTAAATGAGAAATTATGTACAAGTACTGTACTGTATTGTATAATAATGATTAAAGTATATACATATACTGTATTGTAATACTGTTTATATTGTATTTTCTGTGAACATTTGCAAATTTCCTTGAAAGAGTTGGTATTTGTAAGATAGAAAAGACATATTGCTAATATCAATATTGTATAATGAGAGAAATATGTAGGGAAAACTATATTTTCACTCAGTTCAAACTGACAATATGGCAAAGACAGTTTGAAAAGTCATTCCTGCAACACGGGTTTTAAAGTTTAAGTATTGTAGCAAGATTACATCACATGAACTTCATTAAGGCAATGATAAGGCATTATATGAGTAATATTAATGAAGATGTGCCTTCAGTTCACCTGTCAGAAAGCCATGTGTTCAAGATTCTCTTCTGAGTCGGCCAAATTAAGATTATTGTACTTATAGCCTATTATGGAGAAAGACAAGAATCAAGGTTAGGAGAATTTTCAGTTCTTTGAAAAATATTGAAAGCCTGGATATAGCAATAGAGAAATAAATGGTTTTATGAATATATTTGACTTATGTGTTACCCTGAGATGGCAGTATGTATTACACATATGGAGTACAGTAATGGCTCCTAAGGCCCTGTTCACACAGGGCATTCTCCACCACTTAGTTGTTTCCATGCAGTGGCAAAATCAATGGCAATCTATGGAGTTGTTGACACGTAAACGCCGCACGTAGCCATGTCCCACTTGTAATCACACGGTTGGGTGCCTAAATACCCACCAGTATATGGGGTGGATTAACCCTGGTGAAAATTGTTTTGTGTGTACAATATTGTGTGGTGGAAAATGCCTTTTTGTGAGCAAGCCTGTTAAAATCTACAGTATTCAGGAGCATAGTGTACTGGTTCAATTTTTCTGACTCTGTATTGCATCTGTCTCTATCCATAATACTACATCAGCTTACATGATACAGTATTACTTCATGGGTAACTGGTTGGTACACCATTTTTCTTGAACCACCTTGGACCAAGTGTTGTCCTCACTCTTGTAAACCAAATGGGGAAAGATATTGTATTGTCTTCCTGTATCCTAAGTACTGTTGCAAGCCATAATATGTATTGTGCATGGTCTAGCTCAGGTGGAAGGAACTAGTTTGAACCCCAGCCACTCTCTTTCAATTCTTCATTTGTCTATCCTTTCCTTCTCTTACCTTTGTGCCTTTTGTCTATCCTTTCCTTCTCTTTCCTTTGTGCCTTTTGTCCCTCTTTTCTATAAACTTCTCCCTTGTCCTACAGGGTCTTTCAGGCCTTGGGTGGTCTTATTTTTCCTCTTCAATTCAATATCATCCTCAAATCAGGTGGAAATTATTATATTACATCAACTTACAATGATGGTTTTATATACAGAGAACATGTGAAGCAAAAGGCCTGTATAGAGAACAAGATGAGGATACAGCAAAACCCCTGAAGAAAGAAAGGACTGTTGAAGATAAAGTTTATAATGCCTTTAAGGGGAAATTCTCTTGTTGGAAAATTTGAAGGCTACTGATTCCTCCAAACTATACCAGAGAACAGACGCTCTCAGTGGTACTAATAGAGGATCTGTTTCGTGGCATAGTTTGGAGGAATCAGAGACCTTCCAATTCACAAACAAGAGAACCTCCCCTTAATTAATTCTGTACACACCTTCTTGAAGTTGATACGAGGAAATCTTCACTCTACAATCATAATATGGAACTGGTATACTGTACTCGTAAAGGGATAATAATATATTGTTGGTACAGTCGGCGGCAAAAGTCCTGTCGCCTCACTTGCTTCACCGAGGCACGTGATGTTCATAGACTCGAGATTATTAGGTGCACAGACCGTGATTAGGTGTAGAAAACGTGCGTATTTCTCGAGTCCATGAACACTGCGTTTCTCGGTGAAGCAGGTGAGGCGTCAGGACTTCTGCCGCTGACTGTACAGTCACGAGCTCTAATAATAAGTACAGTATTCAGCTTTGGTTGAAGCTTTGAACTAAGGGCCATATTCAAGAACATTCATGGTGTATACGATGGTGTGGTACCGGTACAGTGGCTCTGTTGTATGTCAATGGAGCCATCGTACCAGTATTACACCATCGCCAACACCACAAATGTTGTTGCCCAAATTCCAATGGATATCTTATTGTGCATGTATTAATTAGCTATCTCTAGGTATTCGAAGCACACCTGGATACTTATTAGTGTTCGTGACTCGCAATCCAAAATTTGTATCCAGGTCTTGTTGAAGTTTCGAGTCCTTTGACATACTAGCGAACCAATTACAACGCTAATTATCCTGTTTCATATATGCTTGAGCTCACTTAATATTAGTCAGGCTATTTGAAGCACTTGTTAGTGCTCGTGACTGTACAGTCTCGGCCTGGAGTAAGTATCCACCCTCTCCCAGCTAACCCAGACACGTGGCACCATCGCTACCATGGATACAAGGGGTGAAGCAGGGAAAGACTATAATAGTCAACTTGAGCCAGTGAGAAGGTGGAGGAAAGACAGAGTTTCGCTGATTCAACTCAGGTTGATGAGTCTTGCCCTGCTTCATCCCTCGTATCCATGGTTGCGATGCAGCGATGGTGCCAAATGTCGGGGTTGGCTGGGAGTGGGTGGATAATTAATTATTCCAGGCCGAGACTGTACAGTTGCGCGCAGAAAATGAAAGAATGACGGATGATTTATATAATTCCATAAAATACATGAAATACGGTATTAGTACAGAAGTGGACCTTAATTCAGCAGTGTTGCCAGATCCGGCTGGGTCCTAGTATTTTACCCCTGTCATTTATTGTACTTTATCACGATTATTTCCCGGTAGTTTGCCCAGGTTAGATCCCGGTAGTTTGCCCAGGTTAGGTCCCGGTAGTCTGATGCGGTCTAGGTTAGGTTAGGTCAGGTCAGGTAAGGTCAGGCTAATTTCAAAATGCCCCATTTGAATATGCCCTATCTTGGAAACGGGGCATTTGAGGAAGAAAAACCATAGAAGAAAAGTGTCTTAGAATGGTCCGAAATAGTGGGTAATGACAGTAAAATATCTATTATACAGTAAGGTCCACTTCTGTACCTTTACCGAAATTTCTTTATTTGCTACTTTTGTTTTACATAAAGTTATACTAAACATCAATGAATACAGAAGTCACTACGTTTTTCTAAAATTTGCCTGGGCTTCCCTACGCCTCTGAAAATCAGTCAAAAGCACACGGTTGGCAACACTGGGCCATAATCAGAGCCGAACAATCCAACTTTATTAGTGTATAGTAGCATGGAGGTTATTATATTATACCTCCATGTATAGTAGTCAGTATTGTCAAGTGCAGAGAAATTTATCTGTTTTTAGGAAATTTTGAAGTTCACACAGGAAAATGATATGAAGATTGTTCAGGAGTAAATTGTTCAAGAGTAAACAGGAAATTATTGAGGTAAAAAGGGAAATTCTGATGTCAAAGCTGAGGTAAAAAGGAAAATTCTGATGTTTTATAGCTGAGGTAAAAAGGGAAATTCTGATGTTAAATCTGATGTTATAAGGAAAATTCTGATATTAATACTGAGGTAAAATGGAAAATTATGATGGTAAAGCTGAGGTAAACAGGAAAATTCTGATGTTAAAGCTGAGGTAAAAAGGAAAATTCTGCTGATGCTAAAGCTGAGGTAAAAAGGGAAATTCTGATGATAAAGCTGAGGTAAAAAGGAAATAATTTTGATGCTTTAAAACTGAGGTAAAAAGGAAAATTTTAAAGTTAATGCTGAGGTAAAAAGGAAAATTCTGATGCTTTAAAACTGAAGTAAAAAGGGAAATTCTAATGTTAAAGCTAAGGTAAAGAGGAAAATTCTGATGCTTTAAAACTGAGGTAAAAAGGAAAATTCTGATGATAAAGCTGAGGTAAAAAGGAAAATTCTGATGCTAAAGCTGAGGGAAAAAAGGAAATTCTGATGATAAAGCTGAGGCAAAAAGAAAAATTCCGATGCTTTAAAACTGAGGTAAAAAGGAAAAACTGAAGTAAAAAGGGAAAGTCTAATGATAAAGCTGAGGCAAAAAGAAATATTCCGATCCTTTAAAACTAAGGTAAAAAGGGAAATTCTGATGATGATAAAGCTAAAGTAAAAAGGAAAAACTGAAGTAAAAAGGGAAAGTCTAATGATAAAGCTGAGGCAAAAAGAAAAATTCCGATGCTTTAAAACTAAGGAAAAAAGGGAAACTCTGATATCAATAATAAATAATAAAGCTGGGGAAATTTGTATGTCCATGAGAGATGACACACACCAGAGACACACAGATCTGGCAACACTGACAGTACAAGTAGTAGTAGCAGTGTTGCCAGGTGCAGGGAAATTTCTCTGTTTTAGGAAATATTGAAGTCCACACAGGGAAATTATATAAAGATTGTTCAAGAGTAAACAGGGAAATTTCTACCTGACAAAATAACAAAAAGACTGCTGTTAAGGTGGTAATTCTTTTTTGGTACATTGGAGTGCCTTGAGTTCTCCAAAGTATGCTAGGAAACAGGACCAGAAGAGCAAAAATAATGGCGTTCTGTTGCTTGGAATAGTTTGGAGGATTCAGTTGCTCCAAATTTACCAACACAAAACTTCGCCCTTAATGTTCAAGAGTAAACAGAGAATTATTGAAGTAAAAAGGGAAATTCTAAAGGTGAAGTTAGGGAAATTTCGTCAAGCAGACCTGGCAACACTGACAGTAGTAAAGAGACGACCAACAAAATGAGTAACAACAGAGGCAGACATCAACAACAACCTAGAAATTTCCTCATCCATGCCAAATCAGATGGTTCTAGGCATTACTACGGTATGAGTTGAGTACCATGGGGGTCTGTGTGTATGTGTGTATGTATATGTAGCCTGTGTGTAGGTATATATGTGGTGAAATATGGTATGTACACATGAGGCGTCTGTTTTGGTTCAGCTTTCGTTTTTCCCCCGTGTGAATAAAAATGATTTATATTATTATTATTATTATTTTAGTATATATATATGTTGGTGTTTGTGTTTATTCCAGAGTGTATGTGTAATATATTGTGGTATAGGTAGATAGTTGATGTGGTAGACTGGTAGATAAAGTAGATAGTGGTATAAAAGGTACGGTTAAATTTTCCTGCTTCAGTTGCACCATGTCATTTCATTTTTTTTTATTTTTTTTTTTATTTACATTCATAGATTACGGACGGTACTGTAATGTTATAGTTGATCACCACCATGTATTATATGTACTGATATATTAGTTCGGTGGGTAAATATTGAAGGAATTACCGTCATTGCGTACGGTTTTTCTACCTTCATTACCCACTTATTTAGACCATTCTAAGACTATTTTCTTCTATGGCATTTCCTCCGCAAATGCCCCATTTCCAAGATAGGGCATATTTAAATGGGGCATTTTGAAATTAGCCTGACCTTACCTAACCTAACCTAACCTAACCTAGACCGCATCAGACTACCGGGACCTACTTGACTTTACTTGACCATAACCAACCGAATCTGGACCAGGGCAGACTACCGGGATTGATTGATTGGTATTAGGCGCAGCAACAGCAAGGTCATATAGCTGACTACCGGGACCTATCCTGGCCAAACATAGAGAGAAATCAAACATAGTCAAAATACACTGTTGCACTGGGAAATGACTTAATAAAGCAAAAACAACCACTAACCAAAATACTGTATGAAGGAAATTGGTATTTTAATTTCTGTGGCTCTTCTTAACTATTACCAAAACTTGAAATGAGGGATAATTTCACTGACAGACAAGTAGGATGACCATGATGGGCCTTGGTGGCATATTGTCATCTTTAATTAAGTTATGGGACCACCCCTCACATTGCAACACATTAAGTAGATGTGCAGCAAAGATAAGTGCAGTCAGTTCTTATAATGGCAAGTATAATAGAAAGACCATTGCATATACTGTACCGTACCACCCAGTATATCAGTGTACAGTATTGAACTTATTGAGTCACCTGCTGTTTGGATTAATGGTGTAGTATTTTCTTACTATCCAGCTGATTGCTGTGCATATATAAAACTAACAGTTATAATTTTACTGCTTCAGTAATTACATTTTTTTTTTTTACATACTTATACTTATTTTTCTAATTAAGCATATTATATGGTACTGATGATACCGGATACTTATTACTTAATTATAAATATTATGTTTCAGAGCATGATGATAGAGGATCAGATCGGAACGGAGGTGGAAGTGGTAATCCTGGAGGAAAAGGAGGTTACAGGAATGCATACCACGGTGGAGGGAAATTCCGTGGAGGTGGAGGGAGAGGAGGCAGGAGCAACTGGGATGATGAAAGAGGAAGCCGTTACCCCGATGTAAGTGTTAGTTTATTGTAGTGGAATCATAACTGTAGATTTTATGTCGCAGAAAATATCTTTACTCCCTATAAAAAATTATTCAGCACCCTTTGCTCTGATAATCTACACAACGATCACTGTTACAGACAGTGTGAAGGTATGAATTTGTGATTCGGAATGCCTTGTGTGTTATGGCATGTTGTATCGTGATATAATGGTTTTTTTATAGGGTGTACAGTATACACATTCTCATTCTTGTATGACATATTGTCTTTTTGATTCCTTTATATTATCCCAATGAAGATAAAACAGTTGATATTTTGGAGGATATATTAAATACAGCCTGTATCAAATGTTGTATGACTGGCATTTGTATTTCAGTTCTAAAGGTTATATGGGTATGTTGTAAACAGTGTGTGTCTAAACTCTGAACAGGGTCATTGGCGCGGCGGCGGCGGTAACAGCAGTGGTGGCAGTGGGTATGCTGGAGGTGGTCGGCGAGGTGGTAGGGATGGCAGTGGTAGAGGACATCGAGGACCGCAGTATAAAAATAATGATGTGGAAATGTCTGGTTCCAACAAAAACAGGTATGTACAATCCTGGTACAGTAATTCCTCATTTTCTACTGTTGTTATGGGTGTGTATAATAGTTTTCTTTGTATCTATGTACAGCAAACCCACATTATCCACTGGGTTTATGGGTATGTAATATACAATGAGGGTTTACTGTACACAAATTCATTACAAGCAATGCAATACACACCCATAACATCAGTGGAAAAAAGAGAATTACTATATGGGTAGATCAGGGTTTCCTTTTTCTCTCTTGATGGATTGACTTGTTTGTCACTTAGTAAAAATGGTTTTGTGCCCTTCCAGTGACGATTTGGGTCCATGTCCCGCACAGTGACAATTTACCTGTCCATCATTTGTTCCTGGATTATAAAGTTGAAGTTGGATGTTTTTGGGTGGTTAGAATCAGTAAGAATTTCTCATGATTCCAACTTCATTATATATGGGGCTGTGTTGATACAGATATCCCTAAACATAAGCTGTACTAAACAATTGCAGGTTTGGTTATTTTTGGGTTAGGTATCAAAAAGTTTCTAAAAAATTGAGAATCCTCTTTCACTTGTTGTGAACCACCAAACTTTCTATAATAATACCTGTACCATATTTTTTTTTGGCATTAAATAAATAACATGTATCACATTAATTTGCTTTACTGCAGTACGGCATATTTTACAATATTTTTGTGCATGGGTGGTTTTTAAACAGTTGAGAAGGGTAATATTTTCATCTTTATATAGTACAATTACAGTATACTTGAGTTACACACTGCAGTAGTGTATGCCATTCTCAATTAAATTGACATTTAAAATGTTTTTGTATGGCCTTAATACTTTTGATAATGAAGGAGTTTTTCACCATCAGTGCTACCAAGGTATCAAAGCATGTACATGAATATTATGATGCTATTACCCTGTATATGAAATAATATCAGCAATTCATTTTTGTGAGCCTCTCACATGACAATTCTATTATGTCTGTATCAGTAATTTTGAACACCTTACAATGCAGAGTTGAAATGATATATTCTGTTTTATTATTCTCAGGTTGTAATATGAATTTGTTATATTTCCCTCTGTAGATATCAAGATATGTACAAACATCAAGGGCGTCGACGAGACCGTGGGCCTCGCCCTCCCAACATGAACAACAGTCTTGGTTGGCACAAGATCATAGTAAGTGTTGATCATTTTGAAGTACGGTGCTGTACTGTACAATATAGTGTTGTAACTTGTAATCCCCCAAATCATAGCAATCCTTGATCAAGTATTCATAGATGGCACATCTGGACTTGTATTCATTGCATAATGTTGGATATTATCATTCAAGCTACTGTATATACATAAGTTAAAGGATTGTATGAATTTTAAATAAAAATATATTGCTGCTTCAAAGCTCTACTGTGGGTTTGGTTTGTAAAACTAAAATAATAAAAAAAAATTCACTTGTAAATATCTCGTGGACTAGAGTTCAGGTGGGTTGCAGGAGCACCCATCCTCCTTCATCAACCTGGCTGGAGGAAGATGTAACAAAGGCTAATCACACATCTTTTTAGAATGTGGCAAAATTTGTACAGTATATAATTTTTGAGTTTATGGAAAACAGGTTATAGCCTACTGGAATTAATAATATTTAAGTTGCTACATAACTTAGGGATTTAGGATGTAAATGTAATCAGATTGATATTATCTTAATGCACCTTTATAGTTTTGTCTGGGAATTGGTAATGCTTGTATAGTTATGAGTTTGTGAAGGTCTTAATTAGCATCCTTTATAATCATTGCTCAGATCCGAGAAGCCAGTGACCTGAACCAGCAAGAGGTGCTCGAGGCAATAAGGGAGCTGGTGCGGGAACCATTCATCCCAATCTTGGTAAGTAAAGGACTGTGAATGTCGGTTATTTTCCAATTAATTTTTTAACATTCTTACAGTAATGTGTTGTTTCATTTTATATCATTATTGAAGTCATGAATAATTGAAGAGTAGAGAGAATACTTTAGAAATATTTATGTTACTATTGGGAGGAGAGTGCATTATACATGCAGGCAAATGAAGGATTGGGATGTATAACTGAAGGGAAAACTGTTTGTGATAAAAAGTTTAGAACCTGTAAAAGTTTGAATGAATGTTGAACTGTGGATAAGCAGAAATTGTAGACATTACATGTTAAATGTAATATAAGTAGGACAGTGCTACATACAAAATATATATATTGTATATAGTATTCACAGACTTAAAGAAGGCATATTATTGGTTACTGGGATACAATATGGGGAGTAGTCAAGATATCAGAGGCACAAGGTAGTAGGTTACTAGGAATGGAAGTGTTGAAGGTGGAAACACTGTACTCTGGAGGGAGTCAAGATACTAAGGGCACAAGTCAATATATTGGGGATGGCAATGGCAAGTAAGTACAGTGGCCCAAATACTGTACAGTATTGCGTGCCTATTTGGGTGACAGAGGCGCTTTTGTATAGGGAAATCGCTTTGTATTAATATATTTTTATTGGAGCAGAAGCACCGTAACTCCTCACAGTACACATGGTTATGGTACCACTGGAAAGGCCTGGGCTAGAACTAGGGGATTGACTGACTGTAGTGACACTGTTTAGCGTGGGCTGGTGGGCAGAGCTTAGACCACTCCATACTCCAGCCACCCCAACCCTCCCCTACTAAAAAAAAAAGGCCCTGTTTTGAGGCTGGGGGAGTAACTCTCGATAAATTTTTGCGGTCTTTAGTTAATCACCTGAAGTTTCAGAGCGTGTGACAGGAATTTCTTCTTACGCTCGACATTTGGCATAGTGAAGGCAGGTGGTGGTTAGTAGGGTATAGAGTTATTTGGACTTAATGCCTATCAACTATGTAATGATATTCAGGTGATATATTTATAGAGTGACAGTGTGTATGTATGTATGTGAAGTGTACATGTGTGTGTCAGGGTGTGTGTGTGTTTGTATTTGTATGGTGTCTGGGGGAGGGGTTGGTTGTAGTGTAGGTTTGGGGGAGCGGCTGGTGTCACGCAGAAACCGGATTTAGACGCGCTTCAGGGAAAGGCTGCCGATTTGTATATTGCTATTTATTGTTGAATTAAGGATAGTTTTTCATGTGCAGGTGTCCTTTCAGTTGCTGTTCTTGATATCAGTATTATACTACGTTTTTCTTAACAGTATGGACTGGAGGGAAGGAGCTTGGTATTCTACTTAGAGGATAATGGTTCAGCATGTCAAGCCATCACAGAGATTAGCCGCCGCATCACCATGCCCAGCGGTCAGCGACTGAGTATCTACAGTAACCGGTCTCCTCCACCCAACAGACATCTCACCCCACCAGAGGTTCGTACAACACCAGAAATATAAAATTTAGCGGTATCCTATTAACACAGGCACAGTAAATCCCTTAATCTGTATGGTAGTGAAAAACAGAAGCCTGGAATAACATTTGGTGGTCTTCAATGAGGGACTTAGTGTAAAATGATACAAGAATTTATTCATAGTGCAGTATATTGAGGGTCTCTTGAATTGTAGAAATTATACTTATCCCACTTATTAAATATGTTTTGAAATAAGTGTATCAAGCTTTTCATGGAAGGAAAACGCTGATTGTAATTAACTCTATATTCTGATATATACCGTATATATATTTTTTATAATTTCAGCGAAATCATGTTACACAAATAATGAGTCACCGTTATTCTGTTGAGCTGAAACGACTTGATCTCAAAAACTTTCACAATGATCCAAGTAAGTTTTGGTTGGTGATCTTTTCCCAAGTTTATGCAAATATTATAGCCCATGTGCATGACCATGTAATGTAATATTATTATTATTTTTAATTTTTTTATTATGTATTTAATAGTAATATGCTATGAAAGTAATTGTATAAATAATTTTTTAGATATTTCTCAGCTTTTATATTATTAATTTTTCCCATCATAGTAATGTAGGCCTATACTACTGAATCATAAAATTACTGTCTTCAAAACCATTACAGTAAAACTCCATTAATTTGGTATTCTTTTAATCTCTATGGCTCGCAAATATTCATACAAATAATTACTTCAAATTTTGAAAAAATTACAAAGAATATAAGTCGTAAAATTTTGGTCAAGTCATCTATATTCTGACTGGCGGATGTTCCAATGTAAACACAGTCAGTCACGCACATGTTGCCATACTATGCACATTGCCAGTCGTATTGCTCCTTTTATTGTGACTTTACCCATTCTCAGTGTTTTACAAGGGTTTGTGTGACTTAATATATAATTTCACCATGTTTTCTCCAGTACTCAGTAACTGGAAGGGCATGAAACTAAAGACTGGGCAATAGTGAATCAGAATAGTTACAGAACCTGACTAGACTCATCTGCTGAATTGGACCTAGCAAATGATGTATTTTATGTATGTACATTTTTGGCATTCACTGAATTGTATTGTGGGAATGAATCAGAATGCTGTACTGTACTTTTAGGTTTGAAAATTAGTTCATAGTACTTTAATGTGTATGTACAAAGATTTTGTCTGCATTAAAACAAACAAATTTGTATTTACTGAACTATTGTGATAGTTTTTCCGAGTATGATATGGTGATTGTTAAAAGAAGAGTATATAGTCCTGTGCAGTGTAAATACAAAGCCTCAGTCTGCTGCTAAGACTCATCTGTTGCAATGAAACGAGTGTGTCAATTTTGTTGTTATATTTTGCTTATTTGTAAGCTGGGGAGTGAATGTGAAGTCATGATTTTAAGTATCTCGTAAGGGCTGGAGCCCCTGTTGTTATGAGTTAAAAAGGTTTTATTGTACCTATATCTTATACTACTACTATCCTGCTGCATTTAATTAGTTCAGGCAAATGTGGCCAGGAGCCCTCACTCTAGCCTGAATCCCAACTTAACCTATGGTCCTTACCTGCTGCAGCATTGGTAAAGGAGGGTATATTCTGCCCACTGTACCGGTTACCCAACATGCAAATCATCATGGACATTGTGGTGTCGAATGTACCCAGCGTGGAAGAGATAGACTTGAGCTACAACAAGTTACACACACTAGAACAATTGGACCGTCTGGCTTCCGCCTGCTCCAGCCTTGTACGTCTTTCACTGAAGAAGAACAAGGTAAGAGGGAGATAATTATTTATTAGAGAAGTAATATTGTGCTACTAGTTTGTGAAAGGAAACTGAAAGTGGTTTACACAGTAATATCATTGGAGGTGGGAAATGAGGAATGATGATAATGAGATGGAAATGGTAGAGTCCTGTTGGATCTCTGCTAGTAGAAGGTTGTTCATCACAAACACCTTCTGACATAAGATGACCCATAAACACATTGCAGAGTGGGATATGTTAGAAAATAATTAAGAATGCATCTGAATAAATAGCTTTACTCATACACTCAGTCAGACACATTTATTTATAGCTTTGTGTGTTCATTTTAAATCTCACTCAATCCTTTCCTCTTTCATTTCCACAGCTTGTAAATGAGATGTCACTGGACAAGTTGAACGGCCTTGGTATTGTGGAACTCACTCTGGAAGGCAACCCAGTGTGTGACAAGTTTCGTGACTCCGAGACGTACATAAGGCAAGTGGTAGAGTTAGAGCCAGGTTGAGAAATTTGAGGTGAAGGACTGTTTTGGCTCTACCTTTAAGTCAGTCTCTCATATGAGATTCTTCAGTGTAACAAGAAGGAGTTCAAGGTCATAATTTATCTTGACCAGACTGGGTTGTACATGATGTAGTTTACAAAATGGTTATCTTCTTATGAATTGCAGTTGGGGAGGATTGCGTTCATGTCCATGTGGTAAAATCACATGAAAGAACTGCATTGTATAAGCATGGGATTATGGATAAGGAGATCAGAGAGAGTACAGTGTTGGGTAAACAGGTCATAGGATATTTGAGGAAAATCATGAAGGCTAAAAGTGTGAATATAGAAATGAAAAGGTGATTGAGAAATAGTATAGTTCTGCCAACACTGACTTATGCATCAGAGGCATGAAATGGAATAGAGGACAACCATCTAGAATGGATGCTATGGGAATGTGCTACTTGAGGGGAATGTGTAACCTGATAAGGTAGGATTGGGAAAGTAATGAGAATATGTATGAGAGATGCAGTTTGAGTGAGATGGCAGGTGATGTGTATAGTAGATTAGTCTTGAAGCATAATACATTGAGATAGGTGCCTGGTGTGAGAGGCAGACCACCAATCAGATGGGTGAATAAGGTGGAAGAGTACATGAAAGGACTGTGAGTGGAAGAAAAGTGTTTAACTGAGCACAGATAGAGTTGTGGCGATCTTAGTAGACTTTTGAAAACCGCGCTAAACCTGAAACCGCCAAATGCGGGGCAAATGTTAAATGGCAGAAGTTAGGTGATAGACTTTGCTCAGCCTGAACTCAACCCATTTCCCTTATTGTACCTAGCATAAATGCCTCTTCTTCCACATTAGTACAGTACAAGCTCCATTTAATTGAACTGAAAGCAATGGAATGGAATTTACATTGATTTGACTATCCTACATTTAATGTTTGAATTATACACATACAATACAGATTGTTGATATGGTAAAAAGTGGAAGTGTTTTTAATTAAGAGAAACTTACCAAAAATAATTAATACAAACTATGGAATGTGTGTGCACAAATAAAAACTCAAGGAGTTTTGGTGACAAATGAACATATCACCCAACTATCACCCTCACGCTCGCTTGATACACACGCGCTAAGCCAACCCATTTATAGTGAATAACTTCATCCTGGTTTCATACTTTTAGCATATATCCCGGTTCAGATAGCACATATCATGGTTCAGCATATGATATGCTGAAAAGTGGAAGGGATTGTAAGAGAAAGTGACCAAGAATAATTAATACAAACTAAGGAAATATGTTTTTATGAGTAGAATCTCATGGATTATAATTGATAACTGAACTTGCCAACCATCACCCTCACTCTATCACTACACTCGCACTTTTAGGCCTACCCTTTTAGAATGAAAAACCTTTCAAAACGTACATTTTCCATACTTCTGGCTCAAGTTAAGTATTGTTTGTAGTCGCAAGAGAACAAGTCACGGTCACAGTCAAACAAGTACTGGTTTTCAAAATTCAGTATGCTCAGTTAATATATACAGATTTATATGCTATATTATCTCCTTATAAGTACTGTATATAATATCATACAAGTGCTATTTGGGATTTAGTTAGAGATTTTATAAATGAGTACGGTATATCAAGTGGAGAGAAAGTTTGCTAGTTTCTAAGCCCTACATAAGTATTTTCAGTCTTCTTTAGTATTGAAAATATAATCCCTGACATCATGCGATTGGAAGAAGAAATGTATTCATCCATCATTGTACTCCTTGTGGGTATTATAAATTTGAAAAGTAAGAACTCCTTGCTCAAATGTTTGCATGACAGGAGTAAAAGAAAATATAAAGTCAATGCATGTTTTTACAAATTTGACATGAAAATAATATGAGTATAATTGTGTAGAGATATTTCAAGTATTCCTCCTTATAATGAAGAAAAATGTTTTATTTTTTCTCGAGAACAGTTTGCATGATTTAGGATTTCATTAATAATGCAATCAGATTTCAGATTTCATGTCTGATAACATATCTCTCTCATTCTTATTTCACATAAATGCCCTTGTCAAATGGTGAGGGTGAGTTGTAAAGATGATAAAATATAGAAGGAATGATGCTAATGTAAAGGTTAGCACATTATCATATTCTCTCCTGTTGCTGTTGATTCAGTCTCAGAGATAGTTCTCTTTATAAGAATATGAAACTAAGGAGGTGATGATGTATGATGGGAATTATGAGGGGCAAAGGAAAAACAGTGGATTAGAAATGGGTGAAGCAAAAGACCTTATGCAAGATAGGCAAGAGGGAAAGATCTTTGCTGGCCTGTCACATTGGGTTGATGTGAACCCCAAAAGGGAGTGAGGTATCAACACGATGGATGGATGATATGTAAGCAGCCTATTCTATGGGAAGTTTATCGGTTATTAATAGTAGAGTATTTCTTTCAAATTAAAGAGAAGTATATATCTGGTACCTATTTAGAAAAAAATTCAGAATTGAGGAATTGCATTCTTCAAGTGTATTAAGCATCATATCTTATTTTCATAATTTTAAATCTGGTAAGAGTTGTTGTTGAAGTTCCTCAAGCTGTCTGGCCAAACAGCCCCGTCTGGTAAGAGTTTACTGATGTACTTCGGCGTTACAGATTTGAAAATGAAATTCGGAATATCTCTTACTGTATTTGCTGTTCTTATTAACACAATGATATTAAAACGCAAAGTACAGTTCTCATAAAGAAACAGAGTTCATGTTGTTACCACCTTGCACTCATAAAAGTTTTATTTCCTGTTGCAATAAGATAAATTTTATACAGTAGGTCGTATAAGCTGGATTGAAGATCACTTTCTTGTATGGCTTTCCATATATATGGCTCAGTCTGTCTTTGCTCTCATAATTTTTTTTTAAATTAATTTTAGTTTAATAAAAAAAAAAAAAATTACAACATGATTTATTCATTAATGTGTGTCTGTCATAAAATATTCTTCCATTGCGGTATGTTGTTTTACCTAATAGGGTACAGTACATTTTAACTTGAATTTAAAACTCCTCTTCATTGTAAAGTTAAAGGGTACATGGTAATACAAATTATTTTTATAAGATCATGTTTAATTGAAATATTTCATTAAAAACTATATACATAAAGGTACACTCGGACCAAAATGTTCTTGAATCTCAAGGCACGATGAATATGAAAATAAGCAGAATGTGGTTATTCATCTCAGGGTGGTTGGTATACTTGATGACATATAAACCATTGGCATCATGTGTTCAGAACATGGTTAATCATTACTACCACCTGCTATACATACTGATAACTCTTCAAAATATTTGTTCATATTCCCGTGCTTATACTTACAGAGTTTGAGAAGTTTTTGGTGGGAGTGAACTATGATACATGCTATATACGATATCCAGTTCCCACATTGCTAATCTCTTGTCATAATGAGGATGGGTTCAGTACATCACCTAGTAAAATTTCCATGATATACACAGGAATAATGTGTGAAGGTTATATACTGAATCATGACCTTCCTCAATGGCTAAGAGGTAACATTTGACTATTGTTCTAATGGGTGCAGGTTCAATAACCTACACTCTATGAGTTAATTAATTAAAAGTTATCTTGTCAACCACATTGTCAAGAAAGGTACAGTATTGTAATGTTGTGTTATCAGTACTGTGAAGAAGTTAAACACTAAGAGCAAATGTGGGTACATATATGTGCATATAGTAGCTTCAAAGTGGATTTTCAGTACAGTACAGTATTTGTAAATTCTGGATATTATGCAGTTGTAATATTGTTTAGCCTGTTGGCTAATGAATAATGCATTTGGTATCTTATAGCCTTCTATTTTCTGAGGCTGTACATAATTAGGAATAATTCTTAGTGTGATGCCTGTCATAATTATTCTGGAGGATCATATATTTCATTAATATTGCATAGCAGTACTGTATACATGTACTTTACATTGACAAATTCATCATTTCGTGAAGTAAGCTTTAGCTAATTAGGATATGCCTTTTGGTTATTTACCTGTCACAAGTTATGAATCCATTTCTATATCATCTGGTAGGTATAACTCAAATGTGGCAAAGTATATTCACATTAAGAAAGATTTCTGGACATTATGTATGGGACTCATCATTACTCCAGTTCAGATAATAATGGAGAGCAAACAATTTTCTCAATAAGTTTGACATAATATCAGAGTAAAGCTGATATTCTAAGCTACAGATACCCATAGGTTAAAGAATGATACGTTAGGTAATGTTATTCAAAGTAATTTTAAGGAGTAAAAAAATATATTTGTGGGTAACTTTTTCAAGACAGTAAATTTGTGTTGGTAATGTTTTATGTATATATGTATATTTTATTATTTTGATTTTGATTATGTTTATATGACATGAAATCAAGGAGAATATTGTGTGAATCCATGATGACAGCATGCAGTCCCAAGAGTGAGATATAATCCAGTATATTATGTTGGATGCTCTTTCTTGGGATAGATTTAACTGGCAGGAAGAGGCAAGAAGGTGGAGGAGGAGAAGAAGGACAAGAAAATTACCCGAGGTGAAAGATGAACATAAAATTGTCATGAGAATATGAAAAGATGCAGAAATGAAGAAATTTGTCTAGATAGATGGCTATTGAACATGAGGAAGAGTAGGAGGAGGAGGAGAGAGCAGCAGAGAGAAGAGGTGGAGAAGGAGAGGAGAAGTGAAACACAAGAAGAAAGAAGTTGAAGAAGAATACCAGCAAGAAGAAAACCAGCCTGATCTTCAAAATCTACAGAAAACCAGATTATAACAATGGAGGAGGAGAAGGAGGAGGTGGTGATGAAACTTGAGAAATCCCATGCATCAAGATATTCTCTGCATTTATATCCATTCCCAGAAAATTGAGTCATCCTGGAGACTTTATTATCATTTTTATATAAATTACAGTTCATCTTTTCACTGGCCTGCCATATCTAGCAATGGTTATTGCTTGCATTCTCTTATGCTGTCTGTTACAGTATATGATTTATTTTATTAATTGTTTACAGCCCAGTTGCTGCAAGTCTTGGTCTGAAAAGGTTACCCCTAAATTATAAAAATACTATAGGATGCATATTCATACTGCATTATACAAGGTGTTACTGGTGCTGCAGAGAGGAAAGGCAAGAGTTAGGGAAATGTTATGCTTGTTTAAATGTTCCATGAAAATATGTTCTATTTCCAGTTATTTCAAATTTACCAGTACTGTATTTTAATGTGGCATTGGAAAGAACTATATCGATGTTTTGCTACATTCAAATATTTGTACCTCAGTAACCCATTGCAAATAGAGCACATCTTCATAGAACATATATTTATATGAAACACACTTGCATAATTTCCTGAGTCACGTTTGCTTCATTTCCTGTGCCATGTGGTCTAGTGAATGAAAGCTACAAGTTATAGACCAGGCAAATGGAGTCCCACCATGGGACCTTGTAACTCCAGAGGAGGCAGAATGGGAAAATGCTTTTATTATACATAATGAAGAAAACCCACAATGGGAGAAGAACATGTGGGTTTTCTTCACTTTGTTGATGTTCACATCAATATGAATTCTCCTCTTGCCTTTACCTGTATTTTTGCCCTTTCTCTCCAGCACACCTTGAATGTAGGAAATAACATACTTTATAATGACATGGTAACTATACATTACAGTCCTCCATTTACTTAAAATGTCATTTCCAATCAGTTGGGCATAATTGTCATAGCTGCCTATATGCTATCTTTCAATTGATATCAGTATAATGTTATACTTTTATGGTGATAATCTTGTGTATGAATTAGGCTGCTAACCTCTTCAGCCAGTGCACCAAAACAGATCCACACTCTTGCACTGTTGAGGTCTGTTTTGTGGCATAATTTGGAGCAATCATTAGCTATAAAATTTGTCCACATAAGATTACCCCTTTGATGAAGTGTTAAAAGTTTCCCTGATGAAAATTTGCTATATGTAGATTTAACTACCACTTTAGGATCATGATGGAGGATGTAATGCACCTTTCATATACGGTCACTCCTGCAGATCATATTATTGTAAGCTGCTTATGTTTGTGCGAGCATTGAGAAAGCATCATATTTGAAGAACACAGAAATATACAAGTATATAAGCATGATGCAAACATTATCTTGAGTTGATAAAGAAAATGAGCAAGTTACGAACAGATAAAATTTGAAGTCCATCACGTAGAAAAAGAATTAAAGGAGGAGATTGTTAAGTGGAGAATATGAAGAAAAGACTGTCAAGTGTATAATAATAAGAATAAGAGAAGGAGACCCAAGTGTTAAAGAAGAATTGAAGGAGGAGTCCAATAGTAAAGAGCAAGAGGAATCAAGTGTAAACGAAGAATAAGAAATGAAAACCAAGTGTAAAATAACTTGAGAAAAAATACAAAAATGAAGTGCAAATGAAGAATAAGAGTAAACATATTTGATTATGTGTTAATTAGGTTGTATCTTAGAGAGATCTAAGAAATGTAGAGAAAGTAAATGGAAGATGTGTATACAGTATATATATATATAAAACTTATTTCTGTCACGTTATGTTTGTGTTCAGTTAAAATGGAGTACACAGCACAGCTCTTGTTGTAGAGTTAAATTTGCTCAAGTTTCTGAAGACAGGTGCTTTTATGCAACATAAAAATATGTGGTGTTAGAAGGAGCAGATTTTTCCATTTTAATGTAAAAAGAAAAGAATGTACACAAAATCAAGTCTTCCCAATTATTTTGAATAGATACTGAAGTGGTTAAATCTGCCAAAAACATTTTATACATGTTTGCACTACATGCTTTTAAAGAAAAATAAAACTAGTATTCAGTGCAACACAGTTTTGTACAGTACATACTGTATTTCAGTAAGCAAAATTGTTACTGTGGAAAACCGGACACAGGATAGTGATTGAGATTTGTGCTACTTTGTGAAGAAAAATGTGCAGAACTTATTTGTTCTTTGAAACATGAGGTCATTGATGTCAAATTGTGAGCCGTCAAGTGAAGATCCTGGCTTAGTGAAAGTATGAAATGCAAGCTACCACCTGCAGTACAAGAAAATTGCTAGATTTTCATTATATCAAGAAATTTGAGAGAATTATTATGTTTTTTTAATGTAAGTGTACAGTTCATATTTTGGAAAGAGCTAATAGTACAAAAGGTTAAATTATTTAATGTGTTAATTGATTCTGTATATATTTACATTACTATACTCAGATCTTAGTAGGACAGTTTTCAAAATGTTTTATATTTTTCCTGATGAGTAAACATTGGGTATCAAAATTGAATTGAAAGATTCATATACTGTAATAATAATTAAATATACTGAAAGAAAGAAATGTTAGCATATCTTGCTTCAACACACACATACACACACACACACACACACAGTGGACATACTGTACATGCACTGTCATGTTGGTAAATATTAACACACACACACACACACACACACACACACACACACACACACATACATTCACACACACACATACATTCACACACACACACACATTCACACACACACACATTCACACACACACACATTCACACACACACACACACATTCACAGACACACACACACACACACACACACAGACAGACAAACAGCGGACATACTGTACATTCACCGTCATGTTGGTAAATAACATACACACAGACATGGGTAGCATTATTTTCAGTTCATATAACTGTCCTCTTCAAGGAACGAGTTGGTCTATTGTTTGCTCTGAAGAGTAGCTCGTATGCAGTAACTGCAGTACAGTACAATACAGTACTGTATTATTGGACATATAAATTTTTGATAGAAATATTACAGTATATGTTTCATATTGTAGAAATGAACTGTTATCATATTTGTTTTTGGACAAAGGTTTTTAAAGAGAAATATTTGTGATGGTAAATTGGAGGCCTATTGATTCCTCTAAACTATCCCAGAAAACAAATTACCCCAGTGTTACAAATTGGGATCTGTTTCGTGGTATTGTTTGTAGGATTAAGTAAGGCTCCAATTTACTGTCCAATGTTTCTCCCTAATTAAGGGCAGCCATATCCTGTGGATGAGTCACTCTGGAAGATTCAGAATTACATGTACAGATGCCTGATACTGTAGTGTATTTATATGTATACAATATTTGATATTCAAAACAAACACATTGACAGCAATCTACAGTCATAACAGCAATATACAATAATATTTTAACAATCACCAATAGTAACTTGCCCATACCATAAAGTTTCCATGACCGATATTATGATATATGACACTACTGACCCCAGATTGACACAAATCACAGACACACTAGACAGAAACTAATAAATACTAAAGGGGGTATTACATATTTGGTACTTTAGAGTGCCTTGATTCCTTCAAAGTATACCAGGAAATAGGGCTAGATTGATAAAAATAATGGTGGCCTGTTGCTTGAAATAGTCTGAAGGAATCATTTGCTCCAGATTTACCTCCACTGTATTACCCCCTTAACCTCTTACTGATATTCCAGTTGATCCCAGGATATGTTGCAAACAAATAAAGATGTATTTAAACACTGCCAGACATGTACCCCATGATTAATATACAGTAATTCCTTGTTTTCCACTGTTGTTACTGGTGTGCATTGACCGTTGTCTCAGAATCTGTGTGCAGTAAACCCTAATTATCCACCGGTTTTATGGGTGTGTAATGTACAGTCACGAGCACTAATAAGTATCCAGGTGTGCTTCGAATAACTAGAGACAGTAATTAAAGGCACATTAAGATCTTCATTGGAATTACTTCGTTGGTGAATTGGACTTTACAAAGCTTCAACCAAACCTGTATACTTATTAGTGCTCGTGACTGTACATCGAGGGTTTACTGTACACAGATTCATTACAAACGGTGTAATACACACTCAACACTAGTTGAAAATAAGGCATTACTGTACAATGAGTGTGATGATGATGATATGATAGTGTATAATCTATGTTTTCTAAACTTGTACCCTTTAACTTAAACTAAACTTGCTAGCTAAAAAAAAAATATTCTTGTGTGGCAACAGTGTGTATGTTTGTGTGTGTGTGTTACGTATACTTTTAAGAAGGTTATAACCTATATAAGGGTATAATTACTAGAAGGTAAGCTAGCAAGTTTGGTGTTCATTTAATTAATGTTAAACAGTAAATTAGTTTGAAAGAGAGAGTACATTTTTCTGACGATTGATGTACAGTGTAAGAGACTGTAGAAACACATACCATAATGGAAGTTTTCTTGAAGATTTTATAACTATATAGAAAGATATTGATCTTGCATTTATATTACAACTTGAGATCTTTTAAATAAATATGAAAAATATTCATCATACAAATGTGAAAATGACGAGAGCCCTAAAATCACAAATTATTCGAGAACATTCAGAACATTTCCTCTTCCAAGTTCGTTTGAGCCCCATTACACTTAATTTTACATTGAGCTCTGTTACTGTTATATGTAAATGGTAATACATTTCCTTGTGTCTTATGAGGAGTATTAATTACTGTAATTAGTTTTTAATATTTTAAATTTTTGGCACTAAGTACTGAATTGAAGTTAGTATATTTAACAGCCACAGTACTGGAGTATATACCTTTATCAGAAATGTTGATTAAAATTCATGATGAAAGAGTAGTTGTTGACAACCTTTTGTCCTGTGAGGTTCAGCAGAGTGAAATCAATGTCTGCAGTAAAGGCTTTTCATATTGTGGGTCTCCATTTATGGAAGTGACACATAAATTTCATTTTTCAGGCACAGCTATTAGTTTATAATGTTCCATCCATCCATAGTGTTATGATCATCATCTCCATTTACTGTATTACTGTGCAGTCAAAATAAAGGGCCTTATATCAGAGCAGTTTACAACAATGAGTAGAGTAGAGTACTGTATATTGTAGTGTTCCTTTCCTATTGTTTGGGAAGTGACTCTTGACAGTAAATTGGAGAGCTACTAACTCCTCCAAACTATGCTTGGAAACAGATGACCTCAATGTTACCTTAATGGGGAATCTGTTTTGTAGCATAGTTAGGAGGAATTAGTAACCCTTTAATTTATGAAGAGTGTGTGTATTCCCTAAACTGTAAAGAACATCAACAATACATTCTTTTACAGTCACAAAAAGGCTATATCACTAGTCATGTTTAAGTGTAGCTGGAGTAATTCAGTTTTAGTCAATTCTGTGTTGACTTAAAGAAAATATTGACAGTGTGTTTTTGTTTCTTTAGAGTCGCTTCATGTTGTTTGGTCCGTTATGTTAATCTTGTATTCCTTTGTATTGGAAGTTACGGTAGATTTCAAGACATATTTTGGATAGCATAAATCAATCATTCTTGAATAGATTATGAAATCCTACTGTATCTTTCAGTCTTTGTAATGCAGCATACTGTAATTCTATACAATTAACTAACTTCCTGTATACATTAGTTCTGTGTTACCTTTTAGTTACTAACATCACACTACTTATAGAATTAATGCAAAAAGATATTTCCAGTACTATCTAATGCACCCTGTCTTCTCAGCCTATCTCAGCTCATTACAGATCCTGACACAAGAGACCCAGACTGAAGACTGCTGCTACCACAACATCTGCAGACCAGTACATATTCTGTAGTAACTGCTCAACGTGATTGTTTGCAGTCACTCATAAAGATGTATTTAAGTCATTGTATATTCCATGTTACTTGGATGAAAATGTCATCATTTTGAAATCTGAAAACTAACTCCTCTTTTAGCCCTACCTAGCACGACTTACAGAAAAAGTCAAGAAGTGTTACAGGAAATATATGGACCAGTTATAGTATTTATTATGTCAAATTTGTTGTTATACCAGCAATGCACAACAATTTTGTTGCTTGGGAATGAGATGTTTTATCTCTTGTATGCTTATTCATTGTGTTGCAGTTTGAGAAGTAAACAATTTCAAATGTTTTTCAAGCTTCTCGGGATCATGCACTCTGTCACTTGGTTTGTGTTGTTGAGTAAATGTACTTTCTCTGATTTATAATATATAATATTGCTAAGTGAAATAAAACTTATTTTTGGTAGGGAAATTGAAAGTACCTAAACAGTTATGAAAAAAAGCATTGGTGAGCCATGCAACATTTTAGAGTGGAGGATTAGGTAAAATAACATTATGTACTCCTACACTAGATAAAAAATGCTACTATTGCTAGAAAAGATTTTGTAAAAATTAGAATCACCAGTAATCATGGTGGTACCATGTCTTGAGCTGATTCATCATGGTGGTGTTGCTGATGGAGAGTTGCGGTTGTTTACCTTATTGTGTTTTTCCCCAGTGCCGTGAGGAAGCGATGCCCGAAAGTCATGTTTCTGGTAAGTTGTTAAATTTATTCTTGTTCTTAACTTGAGAGTACAGTCACCATACAAAGCACATATCTAAACCTGAAGAGGCTAGTACGACACGACAAGACTCCAGAATGATCGCTATTCTTGCCTTGGAGAAATGTGTAAATATAATGATAGCTGTCTACTACAGTAATATTTATACAAGTAATGTTTGAGAAAATGATGTACAGTACATTCTTTTGTGTTTGTGACTTATTGTAATGCATTTCTCTTAGGTTTTCACAGAAAGCAAACCTAATTGTAGGGAACAGTGTCTCATAATCAGAGTACCCAGGTTTGATCTCTTATGGGGTTCCCAGGGATTTATTCCACATGTTATTGTGTGTTGGTATAGACTGTGCGGGGAAGTAAAAAATCTCGTGGTCTTGGAGGATACATAGTGTATAATTATATGAATACTGTATGATCCATGTTACTGAGTACTATAGTCTGTCCCTCTCTTTGTTCATTTCTGATTCTATAGTTCTATCCATGATGCTGGAGCCCCTTTCCCTTTGAAAAGAGATAAATGGGAAATTGATGATGATAATGATAATTTGCTGTCCTGTAAACGAGATTGAATGTAAAAGTCTGTGTGAGCAGTATATAGTTTCTGTATTTTTGAGCCACCTCACATAGGTTCATAATGACGATTCTGAAAAAAAAAAAATAATAATAATTAAATTAGTATTGAAAGTTTTGTCATTACATGTATCAAGAGATTTTTTTTGTTTAATTTTTTCTAAACAATAGGTACACTTTTGTTGCACTTCTCTACTTGCCAGTTTCCATTTCTTTCTAGGATGGACAAGATCTTCCCAAACCAATTGGATTTGAGGTGGATGATGAAGTTAGCACCCTGCCCACCTCTATCCCACAGTATTATGTACAGTCAAGTGCCAAGGACCTCATTAGTGTGTTCCTGCAGCAGTACTACCAGGTAAAAGAAAGTAGATATTGTAAAAGAAACACAAAAGTGTGAGAGTTGACAACATATGCCACCTACATCACAGAATAGATATCTACCTGGTACAGGACCACCTTAACTTGATATATGCATTGCCTCAAACAAAGTATTGCATTCATACAACTTTAATCCCTAAACATTGTTATCATATATGGTAACTGTGTCCTTAAATGTATGGACAACTCCATGATCACACCGATATCCAGTTCTGTAAATATAATATGATTCTCAGGTCAATGCTACTCATATATGAAAAAGTTGGAAGTTTAATTATTAAAACATTCATTTGTTAACATGCTCACATTCTTCCTTTTCCCTGACAGATCTTTGACTCCAATAATCGGAAACCCTTGGAGGCAGCATACACTCAGCATGCTTTGTTTTCACTCACATGCAATTTTCCTGAAACTGGTCCGGGTGCAAAGTGAGTATTATATTAATTAATCATTCGTTTGCAATTAATTTAGTGAGATTTGAACAGTAATCAAAGACACTTGTAAAGGAAACAATCAAATTTTGTGGCTTTTCAATGCACAGCTTGATTTACACACATTGACTTTTCATATATAGTACCATACACTCACGAAAAAATGTGTGATCTATTTTTAACCTCAGTGAAATATAAATCCAAAACATAGTAAAATTAACACCATGATGGCCTGTTTTGTAATATTCAACCTCCTCATTATTTATGGTTTGTGCCATGGCCAATTCCATGATAGGGGGTTCCTAGGAGGGAGATGTTTGATTTACTGTATATGTTTTAAAGGAGAGAGAGAAGAAAAAATTTAATGATGTGGAAGGAAAGAAATATACTCAAGATTGTTTTATGTTCCCACAAGATATACTGGGATTTATGCCAGTGAGAACCGTAACCTGCGTCGAGTGCGTTGCAACGACCGACGGAATAAACTGATGGTGCAAGGACGGCCGGCCATAGCATCTGTCATCTCTTCACTCCCTCACACTACACATGATGCTGCCTCATTCACTGTCGACGTTTCTGTGGTTGAGGTAACACAGTCCTAATAACTTGATAATTATTGTATGTTATATGTGTTTCCTGAAACCTAAAACTATGGAAGCCAATGACATTTAAGTACAGCAGTACAATGTTCCACAAAACTATGAATATTTTAAGATACAGGTGGTTTATAAATTAACAGTTCAGGGAGTGTGTATTAACACACTTCACTGGATCCCAAGGCTATGGTACTTATGGAAATTTCATCAGTAAAAAATTATTAGAGGAAATATTACAATACTGTATATCATCCATTAATGACTGAAATATTTTCTTAATTTGTATATTTTTGTACCCCTGATGAATGATGCATAGGTCACTTCCCATTCAACAATTGGTAACCTTGTCCTCATCCCTGTCATGTGATAGGCTCAGCTGATGGTTGCGGTAGTGGGTGGTGTGTTCCGGCAGGTGGCTGACCATTCACCACCTATTCGCTTCTTCTCACGTTCACTTACAATTGTTCCTGAAGGGACTGGCTTTTGTATAGCTAATGAACAGCTTTACATCACGTCTGCTACTGTGGACCAGATTAAGGTGTGTATCATTATATTCTTTAAGTAGCAGTTCTATTTTAGTAAGGAAATTTTAATGCACACTAGTTTAGTTTGGGAGTGAACATCTTTGAGTTTAAATAAGCATACTGTATGTTCAAGTTTACAGGAGAAAGTAGAAATAATATTCCTTGTTTTCCGGTACCACATATAACCTGGTGATTTCCCTTAACCTCTTAAGGTCGATGGGCCATGCTCGTGGCGCTGAAAAAATTTTGTTTGAGCCAATGAGCCACGATCGCGCGTGGGCTATAAAAAAACAGCATGGGCAATATATAGCCATGGCATTGGTACCACTGGAAAGGCCTGGGCTAGATCTATCAGATTCTGGGTAATAACATTGTCTTTGGGCTGTGTTTGCTAGTGGGTGAAGCCTAAACGTCCCCTCTCTCGGGGCCCTGTGAGACTCACCCACCCATCCAATCCACTCTCCTCCCCCTCCTCCATTTGCCCAGACCAAGTAGAGAGTATTTGGAGTGCATGAGGACCTACGTTTACGTACATGGTTTGGGAATGGGTTTTGTGATGTAATTCTGTTTTTTATATATATTTTTTATGTTTTGTTCACTCCAGGTGAGTTCAGACATATACAATTACACTGAAATACGTATATTATGTCTTACAAATCACTAAATTGTGTACACACTCATATTATATGGGTAACCCACAGAGCTTTGCACATAGAGTGCGCGACAGCCCCCCTGGCGTGTCGCCACCAGAAGTGGGTTGGCGGCCATGATAGGTTGCCCTTCCCCTCATTATAATAATTGAAATAATTGAAATAATTGAAGACATTATCTCAGCCTTGTTAATTGATTTAACAAAACCTACATAATTAGATAACAAGATACAATGCTTTACAAATCAGGGAAATGTCAATAACTGTGGATAGAAACATATACTATACAAGTACGTACGGGAGTTCAAAACGCACGCCAAAGGGCATTCCAAGATGGCCGGCTGGCGACACTCCTCCCCTATCTCATAACACAGCGACATGTGCTCTATGTGTATAGCTCTGTGGGGTAACCATTTTTTTGTTTTTCGGACTTTGACGCGCTGCCATACACAAACCAGTGGACTTAGGAGAGTGTTGGTTTCAGATTCTGGTGTTTAAATTCAAGTTCTATAAATCTGAAATAGCGAATTTCATGTACGCAATACTTGAAAAATTGGCCCTCTATTGCGGCTGGAGGGCAGGAAACCGAGATATATTTGCGGTCTTTAGGGGTTAATTGTATGACTCCCACGTGTGCAAATTAGGTGACTAACATGAATAGTTTTTAGCCTGCTTGCTAGCTATGTTTTCAGCATTGAACCTCAGTTCATATAGTCATGAACCCTGGCTATCCCGCAGCCTCAAAACAGGCCCAGTTTTTAAACTATTGTGTAGGGCAATATTGGTGTTACAGACTTATACAGCTTGATTTTACCCACCAGAATCTGCAAACCACAGTCTCATAAGTCCACTGGTTACCATATTGCAGCATGTCAAAGTCTGGAAAAAAACCAAAATTATCCCCTTAAGAAAAATGCAAATTTTCAGACAAAATTCAATAAAAAACAACCAAATGCTATGAAATAGTGGTTTTCAAGGTATGATTTGCGTATTCCAGAGTACAAAACACATTCCCTCGTATAGAAGTGTGCACACATGTGCGTAAATACGTAGATTGGTTGGTACGTATGGGTACGTATATACAGTATATATATATATATATATACATTCATACATACATACATACATACATACATACATACATACATATACAAAGTCTCGGGACTGTCTCTCGACTCTGTATCTCGGTGTATACCAGGGTCTACACTCCAAATACATTCTTCTATATCTGGATAAAGGGAGGGAAGGGAGAGGATAAGATGGGAGGGAAGAGTCACACAAGGTCACAAGTGAGGAGTCAGGACTCAGGAGTGGAGAGGTGGGGTGGCTAGAGAGGGGGAGGAGTCTAGGCTCCGCCCACCACTGCACAACACAAAGGCTGAAGTCAGTGTTACTACCCTCTATCTGCTAGATCAAGCCCAGATCTTGCAACTAGCACCAATGCCATGGCCCATGCAGTTTTTTATAGCCCATGCTCTATCGTGGCCCATCGCCGCCTTCTGGTCCAGGAAAGACCTGAGCTATGAGTGTGGCCCATTGGCCTTTAGGGTTAATGCATATATTTTGTAAAACTGAATACTGAAATTATCTCTCCTGAAAATATATATACCCTGATGACACCTTCATATTTTGGAGATGTAGCTGAATTATTTTGCTGTGGCATCCTTCTTAGGGGGAAGACCTATAAAGAGGGAAGTGTCAGAGCTGAAAATAGATGAGTAGAAAATGACAATATTTAATTACAGTATATAATGAATTTTGTTGCCAGAATTTAAGAAATAAGCATATTCTCTTAATGTATAATATGCTCTCTTTCACCTTTATATAAACTGTATATATATATATAAAAACAAAACTGTTTCTCTTTTCTACAGAGAGCCTTCAAAGAGCCAGCAATAGCACCTGTAGCCACTTCACCCACAGCAGCAGTAGAATCACCAACAAGTGACACAAATGCAGCAAGACTAAAGCAAGAGATGATTGTCAAGTTTACAGAAGCTTCTGGGATGTTGCCTCAGTACTCTGAATTGTGAGTACATGTACTCTATAAGAATAATTACTTGATAGTTTTGTTAGCCATACTGTACCATTAAACTACTTTATTTATTTCTTTATTGAGAAAAAATATACCTACTCCTTCATTAAATTTTTTTGCTTTTCTGTAAATGTACTGTAATCCTAGACAAGTTAAACATACTGTATTCTATTTACTCTTTCCACTCTTAGTTTAACTATAATATTTTGTTTTTTGTGAAATATAAAAACTGTAATATATTATTCCTATTACTAGCAGGTGGTTCAAATCAGAAAATGAGGTTGTTTTGATTTGAGCTTACCCCACCCACACCCATCAGTTTTGAACTGGAAGCTGCCTGGATATTATGGAAGAGCAAATATCTGCCATAAACTGCAAAACAAAATATTATTCAGGAAGTTAACTTGCTCTATTTTATTGTAGGAATTTTCACAACTGAGAACCACCAAAACCTAAGGGTCTTATTATGGAAATTTTAGCCATTATAGAAGTGTTTTTCTTTCTACTGCTGTTAACTGCAGTGTGTCTTGGTGTGCTGCATATGCATTACTTTCTATCTGAACTGATTGAATCCCTTTGCTGGAATGTCTAATTAACGCCTAAAGACTGCAATTCTCAGGGTTGAAAATGAAGTACATCCAATTTAAAATTTTGCTATTACAGTTTTGAAGATCTTCAATTTACACACCAGAATATGTGTGTGAGTCTCTTCTGTCAGACCTCACACAGTAGTGTCAAATGTGAACAAAAATTGATTTAGTCACCCCTAAAATAAATGATAATGATCATATTCCTCAAATATCTTTACAAGATTACGTTATTATGTACAATACAAGTTTCTGTAACCATAAAGTGAAGTAGAATGACGGTACAATACAATAATAACATATAAAAGGAAGAGACATAATATTCAGTAGGCAGGTACTGGCATCACTTCCATCTCGCTCTACAGTGTATGAGAGAGTATGCCAGTACTCTGTGGTGGTGGAGGAAAGGGAGGAGAAAGAACGAAACGCCACCACCTTCAACACAAGGCTGATAAATGCCTCATGGGTGGGAGGAGGAGGGGTGAGGGGGATTGTTAGTGGTCCAATATACTGTACACTTCCCTCTCTACTACAGGAACAAAACTAACCAATGCCACTTTTTTTTTTTTTATTTATTTTTTTTTTATATACCTCAACCTCGGGACTAGGCTGTCAGTAGCCCGTGACTCTTGCAAGGCCCCGAGATTATTGGGTATCTCACCAGAGACAGTGGAGCTTTGTGGTGATGTTGGTACCGTAGCATCTCTTCTGCCCCACTAGATGACGACAACTTATTAATACACGTCACTATCAGGAGAGAGCAGCTACACCGTCACTCACAGTATCTTGGAATATGATCGGGTATCTTCTATGTTATGAGTTTACTATGATGTAGGGGGTATTTTCTTGACGTGTCGGCATAGCCAGGATAATTGACAAACACCTGGACCCATCAGATCACCTCTGAAACATTTTCTGTCGCTGCTCCAGAATTCTGGCTTCTAGGACTTTATGGTGTAATAGGAAATCGCCAGAATTCTGGCTTCTCGGTCTTTAGGGGTTAAACAATTTCTTTCTCTGGTGATTACAAGGAATGGTAATGAAAAGGATATCCAGGTCTTTGTATCTATTATAATGTATTTATGTATTAATGTATTTATCACTGTTCCCACTTTGTCAGACATATAATACAATTTCCCATGTTTCAGATGCTTAGAGGGAAGTGGATGGGACTACCAGAAAGCTGCTGAGATGTTCACCAAACTCAAGGCTGAAAACAAGATTCCCCCAGAGTACTTTCCCCAGAATACATCACCTTAGCTTCCCAGTGATATGGAAGCACTGAAGTCCCAATGCTTACAACTGAGCCATGGAATTAGACGTGGAGTCCTTCAGAGTTCGGGATATAGCATTTCCCCGGACTTGGTCACGTTTCTCTCAGTGGGATTATTATTATTAACATGCTGATAATACATTGGATCCCTTCCTCTTCATACCAGATTTGACAGTTTAAAGGGCATAGTGTAATTTAGATAGATTGAAGCACCTAGATTTCTCCAAAGTATACCACGAAACGGGACCAGATTAACAAAAATAATGATGGCCTGTTGCTTGGAATAGATTTGAGGAATCAGTTGCTTCAGATTTACCACCAACACTGTACCTACCCCTTATATACAGGTGATTCCAGTGTTTATATTTTGTACATGCTTGCCAAGTTGCTGAAGGAAAGAAAAAACTATTTGGCTACAGCCTACTGGGTCCAAGCCCTCAAGAGGTTGGAGTAGTTTATTTATTGAGGTTGCAACAAGAAGATGGAAGAAAAAAAAAAGGAAAGAGGGGAAAGTTTAAGAGCCGAATGGAACTGACTGCCAAGTTGTGGAAATGTTCGGTGTAGTTTATCTTGGGTTTGCATTACATAACATTATGCAATATAAAAAATAGCCAAGGAAAGAAATGAGGGAGGTAATGCAACTCTGGCTGCTTAACAAAAGTGCACTGTTGATAATGTGTTCGTTACTCAAGTCTCCAAAGCATCATTTAAGACATTCAAGGGTAGTATTACTAAACTACCATTTTGAGGAAAAGTTCTCTTCGTCGCTTAGTTCCAATTATTTTGCAATGCGAGTTTAGTTACAAAACACTTGTTATGTTTAACTACTGTACATGTATAACTAGTTGAAGTACTCAGTCAGCACCAGTGGGTATCAGCTATACATTAATGGTCTTCAGTGACGAAGTAGCCAATTTATATCTGTCAGTTAATTTCTACATGCCATTTCCAAGATGAAGTGAAAAATTATGGAATGAAGAGTGTCGATTGAAGTTTATTGATATTTAAGAAAAAAAGTGATTGTTTTATTATATTTGTAAGAAAACATTTTGCTACTTTAATTATTGTATTGAGTAGATTGAAATGAAGCTGAGTTGCCCATCATCACAAGAATGATATCTGCTATGACTTCAAAGCTACTAAATATTATTTGGATCAAGATGAGAAGTTTGGTGTCAGATCGGTGTATTACTTAGTTAGGATCTGTAAATAACATATCAGTGTGAATTGAAAATATTGAAGTGGGTTATATAGATTATACGATCTGCAAGCTGACAAGGTACTTTTGTTATATTAGTCAAACATGGTGCCTTTGAAATACAACCTAAAGGATAAAAACTCAAGTTTTATTTCTCCATTATTATTCAGCATCAACTTCTCAGGAAAATATTTAAAGAAATCCTGAAAGGCGAAGAGCAAGAATCGGTTTTTGGTAAAAATGTAACACCTGTATAGGTTTCCTCAGGAGGAACACACTTAGCTTTAGATAATTATTCCTGAAGGTATTTGTAAGCTAAGGTGCTTTATGAAGATGTATCGGATTTACAATGTTTACTTAGTTATCATATTTTAAAGTGACTACTTGGACATACTGTATCTTCATGGAGTATGTTCGAATATCCTTACAAATAACTTTCCAAAGTTATACCCTATCCTCATGAGACACCCTGTATATTTTATTTCTGTGATGGCAAGGTTCATAATTGTAGTAACAATCATAAAAGGTAAATGCTAAAATTAAACATTGTACAGTATATGGTAAAAAACAAAATAATGGTAGGCCTATATTGAAAGATAGCTTCCAATGTTGGAAATGTAAATGTGTTTGATCTGCTTTTTTACACAGTTATACAGTAATTTCAGACATATGCAAGACTTTTGGTGTACAGTATATACTATCTCCAGGACTGCTCTTTAACAATTTCCAGACCTTTTAAATATAAAACAGGTACGAAGTGAAGTGTATTGTTGATTTGAATAGTGCTTTTTCAGTATTGTGTAGTTAATGTTATGAATACTGTACAGTATGTATTAGATGTGTCATTGCTCATTACCTTTTAACTTACACTAGGCCAAATGAGAATGAGAGAAGTATTCATTTAGTACAAATGATATGATTTGATGAATTTTGTTTTAATAATAGCAATGGTAATCAGTGTTGGTAGGATGTATAGTAGTTCAGATGGTAGTAATAGGTATCTGGAGTATAATTGGTAATTATGTTGAATGTTATGTTGTACAGGGCAGACAGCCCTTGGTTCATGTACAGTTAGAGAAGGTATTTAGTTCATAATAGAGGCATATCTGTACAGTTGCCCTAACTTGGAAAAAAAAAAAAACTAAACCAGATGCCTTGTTGACTCCATTCCCCAGGACTATTTTAACGTTTGGTAAAAAATTTGTAGAGACGTTTTCCATTTTTAGTCTTGGTAAAGCACAGACACATTATCCTAACCTATTCTTGAGTAAAATTTGACAGCATGGAATTCTTATATTAATTTTATTCTTTTATTTGTATCTGTGTTGCCATAGTAAAACAGAAAGAGTCTTAGAGTGGTCATTATTGAAAAATATTAGTTTGTAGTGGAAATGAAAATAATAACCATGTGATTACAAATGGTGATGAATTTGTGTGCTATAGATTTCAGGTAGTCATTTGACCCCTCCCTCTTGGCTTTGCCAATGATATCTTTTAGCTCTGTCACTCCCCCACCATTTGAACTTGGCTCATTGCAGGATGGATGGAGGCAGCAAAGCCACTGGTTGGCAGTTTTGTGCCACTTTACCAATAGCATCTCAGTTAGACCAAATGTATATCGTCGTCTCCATGTGTCTTGTTCCACTGAGCACTTCCAATCTTCCATTCCTATTCATGAAGTTCAGATGCTTAAATTTGGGACAATGAAAGCTGTAACATTACCCTAAATGTAAAGAGTCGAATCCTACGGGATTCAGACTTGAACTGTCGAGAAAGATTGACTAGAAGGACGGAACAAAACACCTGGAGAAAACTATGCATGAAGGCCATTGTTCTTGTGTGTTTTTATATTTAAGTTTTGTTCACAGCATATTAATGTACTGTAAATTTAAAAAGAAGTAAATTATGTTTAAGAATATACTGTATATCACATTTTGCAATAGGCAGTTTCTGTATCATGAACTCTTTTGTTTTGTTTTTTTGCCTTTACAATTATTTTTAGGCTGCAAGAGGATTGCATGAGGTAGTGTTCATACCCAAACTATCGTATTGTTGTGAAATTTTAGTGTGGCATGAATATTGGAAATTGAGAATAAGAGCAGTAGAGGTAGATATGCAAAAAAATGTGTGTATAGGTTCTGAAAACTTGAGAGAGTGAGAATTACTGAAATTCTTATGAAGTGTAGTGTGAGAAAAATGTTTTTCGATGGTATGGGTACTGTATATGGAAAAAATGGATGAAATTATACTAGAGTGATGAAATATTGTACGAAAAGGAGTATGATGGGTTACACTTAGGAGAAAATGAGTGAGTGACTGTAGGAAAGCAGATAAGGAATGTGAACCGAAAAAAAAAAAAAAAAATCTGCATGAGTGGGAGAAATTTGCTGGAAGTATATTTTGAGGCAAATAACACAATTCTAACATGTAATGGTTCCTTTCGTAGAAGCAAAAAATTGTGTTGTGGTCCTTGGCACTGGAGCCTCCACCCCTTGGGGGGGAAAAAAAAAAAAAAAAAAAAGGAAATGGGATTTTGCTAATGATGTCAGCTTACATTTTGTACCAGGTAATAAATGCACTATAATTTTACTTTTAATGGCACGCAATGAATTCAGTGTATATAAATATGTATGGCATAACCAAATTACAAGTAGTTTAAGAGTTACATCTGTGATATCAGGGAAGTATGAAATCATACAATTTTCTTCATGGCAAATTGATATAGGGTTATGTTAGGTATGGGTAGCTTTTGATTTGTATGCAATCCATAGAAGTATGACAGTTTTCTTTATATGTCATGCCGCTGAAGTAAAAACAAACATTTTATACATATTTAGTAAATATAGCCGATATCAGTCGTATACTAATTGGTGCAAAGTCTTGATTCCAGACAATCTAGGGCTGTCCAGCTTCTGTATCATGTACTCAACCTATAGTATCTTTGCAGTACTTTGTATGGTTTTAAGATATATAATGGTATATATACAGTATATCAAAGGTTGTGTGGGATAAACACTCTACATAATTAATAAGGAATGTCGTACTTGGAGGAAATGATAATGTAGTGCACATAGACTTGTTGTCCTCAGGAATGTTTACATGATGTGTATATACAGTGTGAGCTTTTGTGTGTATGTTGCAGGCCTTCTGTAAGTGCACTAAGGAGTAGACAGATATTCCTATACATTACTTTGGTTCGTTTGCATTGTTTCTGGACTTCTGCTTTACAATACAGTTATTCCGTTCATCTTAAGTTCAGTGTTATTACTATCATATCTGATTTTTTTTTAGTTTCAAATTGTATACAGTACTGTATATAGTACAGTGTTTTATTTTTTTCTCCAGATACGGTATATATAATTCTGATTTTTGCAGAAGAAAAATCAAAGGGAATTTCTTTTTCTTTTATATAATGAGACAGCCCCGTCCAACCCAGTCTGCAATCTCTAATGTAATATTGTTTAATGTACAACAGTACTGTTTGGGTAATTCACCACACTTTTATATAGCTAGGATTTAATATTGTGGCTCATTGTGTAAATAATTTGGCAGAAAATTTTGTAAAACTCATAATAAGTGGTAAGGTAATTTTACCACAATAAACTAAGGTAATTTTGTGTTCCATATTTAATTTCCCCGTGTACTGTACTGGTATTTATATATTGGTGATCATATACAATAGATGGAATTTGGTAGGAATTATTGGGGATGAAGAATAAAAAGGAAGGGGCAAGTGGGAGACGTAAGAAGACTGTCTTGTTGATAAATTGAAAGGCTACTGATTTCTACTAACCATGTCAGAAAACACAATTCCCTCGAAGGCATTACTGTAATAGGGGATCTGTTTCGTGGCAAAGTTTGAGGAAGCAGAGACTTTCCAATTTACCAACAAAGGAATCTTCACTTATTTTTAATGAGTCCGGCTATAGGGAGGAATGCAAGGGAAGGATGGGTGGGTGTACAGTTGCGGACACATGAAACAGACACGCTTCAAACTGGTCCATTTCCAAGCATAGAATAGGACACACCAACACACAACCACATTTTCAACTGAGTTGATTGCACACAAAAGCTCTCGGCACACTAATATATCATTAAGTGGGCCGGTCCTTATTGTTTCTGTCTTGGAGTGTGAAGCGGCAAGAGTTGTGTTAAACTATAAAGACATTGTCTGGTTTATGCTCAAGACTTAAGGGGTACATACAGAGTACTAGTGTTGGAAAATCTGGAGCAACTCCTGATTCTCCAAACTATTTCAAGCAACAGCCCACCATTAATTTTGGTAACCTGTTGGTCCTGTTTCCTGGCATTCTTTGGAAGAATCAAGGTGTTCTAATGTACAATAAGTACAAATATATTATGTCTAAATTAAACTGAAATTACTATGACTTTACCCACAGACAGTTACAGTATTAGACTCATGACTTGGTGGATCACAACTGATCTTTTTTCATCTGCTATTATGAGTGTCTATTGCAGTAGACTCTTGATATACAATGAATAAACTCTTGTGCCCATCACTTCATTTTACACTCAGTCCCTCACTGTAGTCCACAAAATGTTTTCCCAGGCTTCTGTTATTCGTTACCATACAGACTAATTAATTTGCTGAGCCTGTGTAAAAAGGATAGTGGTTAATAATCATATATCGAGGACCTATACTGTATAGTGATTTCTATGAATCCGTGTACAGTAAACTTTCATTATCCATTAGGTTTGTGGGTGTGTAATGAACAAAGAGGATTTACTGTATACAGATTCATTACAAACACTGCAATACACAACTATGACGACAATGGAAAACTAGGGGCCGTATTCAAGAACATTTGTGATACATATATACGAAGGCATGGTATCGGTACGATGGCTGTATTGTTTGTCTATGGAGTCATCGTATCTGCACCACGCCATCATATACACCACGGATGTTCTTGAATACAGCCCTAGGGATTACTATATTCTAGTGTCTCTTCATCCTACATGGTCTTCCAGGCCTAGAGTGGTCTACTTTCATTCTCCAATCAAATCCAGTGGAAGGTGACCTCTGAGTTCTGACCACTGTGGTTCTGACCTGTGCTTACCTAGACTGACACCACAAATTGTATTGTACTGTGATTATTGACTCTTTGGGCATTAAATTGACGCAATAATTTTATGTGTTTTGACTCAAGTAAGTAATTCTTTTAATTTTCCTTGACAGGATTAAATAAAAATATAAAAGATTCGCCTTGCAAAATAAATTCTAAATAGAGTTTTGTGTCCATCTCGAGCCGTTTTAATTATTAACTCTATCACTCAAAACAATTTAGTATATGCACAAAACCACCTCAATAACTGTAAATACAACTTTCATATGGTATCAAACGGGGCGCTTAAATTAACTTAATTAAATGGTAAAGTAAAAACTATTATGAGGATTCAAGGAAGCGTCCAATATGTTCAATTGCTTATTCGCGGTATTATTCGCCTAAAAATGATTAAATGAGCACAATATTATATAAAAATAACTACAAACATTTCTGTACGCGCATGAAATAATTCTTATGGTATTTGAAACTAACAATTAATAGTTAAATAAGATTATAATTTGTAAGAACATGATAACCAAGACAGGTTAAACAGTTACTCAATTGACTAAGGAGGGGCAGCCATCTTGTCCTATAGTTTGTTTATAATTGTGTTGTGAACTTACTTGCTGAATTAGTCATGTTTAAGGTAAGTTGAGCCTTTTTTGCCTGGGAAATCCTGATAATGAATATATTTTATTTCATGTGACCGAGTTAGAGTGGTGTGAGTGTATTATAATATGTATGTATGGTTAATTAAACAGATGTGCATTACAGTATTGCACACACAGGTAATAATTATGTGTTATTATGTGTTGTAATCCTGGTTATCTTTTGTCACTATTTATATATTATAGTTGACAGACCATATAGCTCCAAATAAATCATGTTTATAATGCATTACCGGTATTTATTATGCAACTTAGCAATATTGCCTATCATTAATGTTTTCACAGAGATGAGATTCCAATCATATATATTCTTATTTATCCCGTAAAGTATGGTATTTACCACGGTTATTTCCCGGTAGTTTGCCCAGGTTAGGTCCCGGTAGTCTGCTGTGGTCTAGGTTAGGTAAGGTCAGGCTAATTTCAAAATGCCCCATTTGAATATGCCCTGTCTTGGAAATGGGGCATTTGCGGAGGAAATGCCTCAGAAGAAAATAGTCTTGGAATGGTCTAAATAAGTGGGTAATGAAGGTAGAAAAACCGTACGCGATAACGGTAATTCCTTCAATATTTACCTAAAGTAGACCAATGAATGTTTGATGGGCTAAGTAAAGATGATTCCTTGAGATGAAATACAAGGATATATCTGATGTTAATCTGCTTACAGTACTTGGAAAAAAGAAAGAATGAAAAAAACATGGTGTTTGGTGATTTTTGCTACAGGCAGCCCTCACGTGGCAATGAAATTATATTTTTGGAATTGTAATGAAAATATACTGTTTACCATGTAATAGTTGTTATTCTTGGATTGGATTGGACTGGATCTGATTACATTAATAGGTTAGGTTGGAATTATTTGGAGGTAGTGTATGGATTATGTGAGTGGCTGTAATTCCTAAAGCCTCGGTGGTGTTACAATAACAGACACAGGTGCTGGGTGGTGACTAACGTGATTTGTCAAAGAAAGAAGTGTTTACATCACACACTTTCAGCGCGGCATGAAACAGTGTATAACAATTTAGCACCGTGCAAAATTTTGATATTAAAATTTGAATTTTGCTGGACAGTATTCGTACATGAATTTCAGTAATTAATAAAGAGGCAGGTGTGCATAATTACGTTGCAATCTTCTTATATGACTCATGGTGGTAAAAGTAGGTTGCTTTTGGTATCCAGATATATGTATAGTTGAGGAAGTTGAAAGTGCAAGAAAAATTGACTGTGTATGGCAACATCTTCACCACCACCTTGTTGGCTGGGGGAAGATGTGTAAATGTATCGAGACTGACTGCCTTAAATTTATGACCAACATCATGAGTCTATAGGAATAGAGCCCAAAATCTTCTACTTCTACCACTCAAAGTTCAGCCAATCACATTCCACCTTACATTGTCTCTGGGTTCTCAGCGATTCATTCATAAAGATACAAGCAAGGCCAGTAGACAGAGTATGTCGTCCCTCTGTACAGGCAGGTAGAGCGTGATGACGTCACTGTGAGGAGTCTATTGCTCCCTCACTAATAGATACCCTTTAAAAAACCTGCCCAAAACACAACCTTTTGCACTGGAAACATGTTATTTGATATTGTTGGGGGCAGATGGGGAATGATGCAACTGTGATCATTATTAATTCAAGAACCAAAAAGAGTAGCCTACCTTTTGATATGATAAATATCTCTCTCTCTATATTAAGCCATACAGTTTCGGTGGACACTGCCACCATCTTCAGTGGTCTAGCGAGAAGAAAGGAATGACATAGATAGTACATAGGTATGAACTTATATACAGTTTGTGGAGGGGGGAGGTTTGATCAGCTGTTAACTTTAAAACTATTTCAAAGCCTAGTTGAAGAAAAATTGGGTACATAAACATGAGGTAGGCATTAATATTTTAATAACGAAACAAATATAATGCATAAATTACAGTACTAAGAGAATTTGTACTTCATAATTACAATTAGCATTGTCACACTGTCAAATTACATTTGTTTTATGTTGTTTATAAAATAATTATAATGTTAATAAAAATTATTCTAATTATACAGTAATGATGATAATAACTTACAGTATTTATCATGTTGGATTTATACAATGCTTATTCATAAGTAGTACCATGCTTTGCTCTTTCACTGAATTCTTATCTTAGTTTTGACATTTTGTTTGAGATTTTCCTATGAGAATTTCGCTTTCTGATTAATATACGAATCCTGAAAAATATGCGACAACGAACAAAAAACCTAATAACATCATCTGGTAATCCTGCAAAATTTCTTATTTCATTTGCTAATTTTGTTACACAATTTGGTCCCTCTCTGAGTTCCTTATCTCCGTGATAATAAATAACTAGGCGTTTCATTTGTTCAAAAAATTTATTGCTGGGTCTCTTCAACTTCCCTTCTGTTCTAGAAAATGTACGAATCCAGTCTTCTGTGCTTAGAAAATGTACTGTGGGAACTTATTGACAACATAACCCACAACGTATGGTTGGCTACAGGAATTCTTACTGCAACCAGAGTTTTTTTTTTTTTCACTGCTGTGTGGACCGCCAGCACACGGGGGTGCATTATCCCTTTGCATGCATCAGTCTAAGCTCCCTCCCCCTTATGATTCCCTTCAGGGCTGGTCTCATGGAAGGTGCAGCCCCACTTGTAGCTCTTGTAGTAACGTGGACTTGGGCCCACAGCACTGACTGTGGGATCAAAGACTTTCACCCCAATCTCCCTGGCGGTCGGAGGCCTCCAGACTCCCTGGTCCAGTATGCTCTGGTCCCATTTCACTGGGATGTGCTTCAGTAGCCCAGGCATATAGGGCCAGCCCCTCCTTTATTTTAATATGTCTTTTCACTGTGACCAGAGCGTACCGGGGTCTGTGGGGCAGGAGGCCATTCTGCCCCGGGAGAACATCAACAACAACAACTCTTCCTCCTCTCATTTTTCTGGCATCTAGCCAAGAATCTCTCCAGAAACTTTACTTCTTCCTCTTTCCCTCCTCTCATCCTTCCTGATGGAAATGTTGCCATCTCTTCACCTGATAAAACTGAATTCTTCTCTCATACTTTTGCCTCTGACTCCACTCTGGACGATTCCGGCTCTGTTCCTCCATCTCCACCCACCTTTGACTTACTTATGCCTGTCATGTGACAGACAAAGGAAGTATTTACTGATATATCCTTCACCAACTTAGTAGGGAGCGTAAAAACTCGTCAGCCCTCTTAGAAAATGTAACAAACTCAAAGTTCTGATTGAGCAAAATAGGTTGAATTCCCTTAAGGATGGCCCCGAAAGAGTTTAGAGGGGAACTTTAAGCCGTACATAAAGACTGAATAGGAGTTAGAGAATTCAGTGATGTGAAACGGTGTTCCGTTTATTAAGTTTCCTCATTTACGATGTATTGTTATTCTCCCTTAATATAGTTCAGGCCCTAAATTATAGGAAAGGTTTTAAAAGACTTCAAAGATTTTTAACAATTGAATTCAGACAAGAATAATACAATTAACTTTACAACTGCCACACACCAATAAAGTGAATTTGAAGTTCACAACAAAACAAAGAGAATTACCGGCAGGTTCATAAGAAAATGTACATACAAACATTAAATAAAACAAAATAACAAAAAAGAAACAATAACATTTATATATATATATATATATATCCCTTTCCCAAGCTAAGATGTGGGAAAATCGTAGTAAATGTCCGTCGCCACACAGGGGGAAAGAGTATATTCCTGGGAGACACACCAGGATAGACTTAGTTAATACTGACTACACTACACCGGCTTCTCCTCAGCCAGACATTACCTCGGTTTTCACAATGAGAGTCATTGAGAGACTGAACTGTAACTCCCAAGAAACCACTCTCCCTCTGTTGATCATAAGTGGAAGTAACTTGAGGGGCTTCGAAACACTCTTGCTGGGGCGAATGTAGTTTGGAGTAGAGGTCACGAGTTCGGATCACCTTCCCCTTTTAGACCTCGAGATGGAACTGCAGAATAGGGTCGAGAGCACGAATCCGTAACAGAAAATAGAATGCCAGACAGGTTTAAATAAGTT
>JAWQEG010002386.1:0-5000 GCA_033782935.1 Petrolisthes cinctipes | reverse complement strand
TGTTATAGTGTTTTAGGCTTTCTGATAATTTGAACACATATGACACTAATACGTGAAAACCAACTAAAATGAGGAAACACGGAATTTGCTACACAGTGTATGTGTTTATTATTATTATTATTATTATTATCCAAGGTGAATTATTGGTGAATTAGAGGACTACTAATTCCTCCAAACTATGTCACCAAACCAATACCCCAGGGGATGTTGATGGTGTAACGGTTAGCCTCGCCCAGCAAGTGAGAGATCCCGGGTCCAACTCCTGGGTCAGTGGAGTTGTTGGACAACTTTCAAAACTCCCTATGTCCCTGTTCACCTAGCAGTAAATAGGTACCCGGCTGTAAGAGCAAGGATAGCAACCTTGTAGGCTGGGGGAAGATGTGTTGATGTAAACTACCCAGCACACTTCTCAACTACCCAACAACACACTGGTGAGGGCTGGGTTTATCCAGAAACAAGGAATCTGGCATCCTCTACCACACCCTGGCCTGTACTGCCTGTCTCTTACTATTTCTCATTTCTTCTGGGTACCCGACGAGATCGCCCGATTGGGTGGCACAACAAGGAAGACTACAGACGGTGGGCTTGTTGGCCCAGGGTACATGCCCGTGAGCCAGCAGTCCCCTCGTCTGTTGCCTTCGAAGAAACAGATCTCACTATCACCCTGACTCCCATTTGGGGGTCCGAGCATCTGCGCGGCTTCGGTCAACCAGACTCGGGACTGCTCGGCCAGACAGTCTGGGGAACAACAACAACAAATACCCCATTAGTAAGATGGAGGTGGTCTGTTTACTGTCAGAGTTTGAAGGAATCTATAACCCCTCAAGGTGTCAAGTTCATGTCTCTCACACGACCTTCACCTTTGGTCCATCATAACAAGTCTTCTCTTTGTCTCTCATCTCCCCTCTCCCTCTCCTCTCCCCCCCACCCACTTCTCTCCCCCCTCCACTTCTCCCTCTCCTCTCCCCTCTCCCTCTCCTCTCCCTCCTCTCCTCTCCCCCTCTCCTCTCCCCTCTCCCTCACTTCTCCACTTCTCCCTCTCCCTACCTTTTTATTTCTCTACCTCTATCTCTACCAGTCTAACTCTTTCTCTCTAACTCTCCACCTCTCCCCTCTACCTCTTCTCCTTCTTTCCTTACCTTGATACACTTTTATGCCTCTATTAGTACCACACCTCTCTCTCTCTCTCTCTCTCTCTCTCTCTCTCTCTCTCTCTACCCCAATTTTGAACCTCTCTACCTCTCCTACTTTACCTCTACCTCCAAGTTCAACCTCTCTTATTTTCTTTGTGCTGTCTCATTTTATCTTTCTCTGCGCCTTTCTCAAACAAGTATTGAAAACGTAACTAAATCATTATAAAAAAGAAAATCTGTAACTGACATTATAAGAATCTGGGAAGAAAAAGAAGAAGGAAGGAAGGAAGAAGAGAGGAGGAGGGGAGGGAAGAAAAGAGGAGGGGAGGGGAGGGAAGAAGAGAGGAGGATGGAGGGAAGAAGAGAGGAGGAGGGGAGAGGTACAGGAGAAAGAGAGGGAGGGGTCCCAGGAGAAAGGGAGGGATAATATAGTGGGATAATATGAGGTGAGGTGAAGGTCGATGAGAGAGAGAGAGAGAGAGAGAGAGAGAGAGAGAGGAGAGAGAAGGGACAATAGGGGAGGGGAGGGGTAACTATAGGAGAGAAGTTGAAATGGGTGACAATGCATACTCTAATCTAAAAAAAAAAAAAAAAAAAATAGAGAAAAGATATGTAGTTGCAAATCACTCCAAGGTCAGCAGGCTGTGTGTATGTGTGTGTGTGTGTGGGAAAGGTTTGAGGTGTGTATGAGTGTTTGTTTTGCTTTGTATTTGCTTGTGTAGGTGTATGTGTGTTTTTTTAGTGTTTGTTTTGGTTTATAATTTGATGTGTGTGTGTGTGTGTGTTAGTGTTTGTTTTTTGTTTATATTTTGGTGTGTGTGTATGTGTGTTTTTGAGTGTTTGTTTTGGTTTATATTTTGGTGTGTGTGTGTGTGTTTGAGTGTGTTTTGGTTTATATTTTGGTGTGTGTGTGTGTGTGTGTTTGAGTGTGTTTTGGTTTATATTTTGGTGTGTGTGTGTGTTTGAGTGTGTTTTGTTTATATTTTGATGTGTGTGTGTGTTTGTGTGACGGACGGATGATGGAGGTCATTAATGTGTTTGTTTATCATGACACATACAGTACATGTACATTACAGCGCCTTGATTCCTCCAAAATATCCAAGAAATAACAAAGACGAACAAAAATAAAGGTGGCCTGAAGCTTGAAATAATTTGGAGGAATAATTTGCTCCAGATTATCCAAACATGATTATTATTATTTTTAGTATTATTATTATTATTATTCAAAGTCTGGTCATTATAGCAAAGATCGAGAATGTGTGTGTGTTCTTTGCTCCAGTCTCTCTCTCTCTCTCTCTCTCTCTCTCTCTCTCTCTCTCTCTCTCTCTCTCTCTCTCTCTCTCTCTCTCTCTCTCTCTTATACAAATGACAATATACTGGTTCCAATCTAAGTAATACTTTAACCTGAGATTCAAGTTTGGCGTGCGTACATTGCAATGTTTATAAGATACAGATAAGAACCTATAGTTATGTACCGTTCATTTTTATTTACTGTACATTTGTTATAATTATCTTGGATTACATTGCATATACTACCGAAAAAGTCAAGAAGGTAAAATCATTGAAGGAGCTGGTACATTGGCTACAGATAAATAAGATTATATTACTATCTATCTATATATATTAGCTCTGACGCCTCGTTGCCTCCGGGAACTTCCCCCAAGGGGGTGGCCACGGCAGAAGTGCCTCCAGTTCTCCCTGTTCCAACACTCCCTCCTTACTCGGTCAAGCCCCCCTCTGCTCCTCACGTTTCTCTCCTTTACATACTCTTCCACTCTGTTCTGCCATCTAACCGGAGGTCTGCCTCTCACACCATGTCCCACAACTTCACTTCCATACACCTTCTTTACAAACTCCTCACCTTGCATTCTCTCAACATGTCCAAACCATCTCAGAGTATTACGTTTCACTCTCTCAACCACTCCACGCTCAACACCAATTGCCTTCTCACTCATACCACATCTCTCATACACACTCTCATTACTTTCTCCATCCCACCTAGTAAGTCCACATGCTACTCTCAGATAACTCATTTCCACTGCACCTATTCTAGACTGATGAGTCTTACTCCATGTCCATATGTCTGATGCATATGTCAGTGTTGGCAGGATTATACAATTTCATAGTCCCCTTTTCACTTCCATACTCACACTTCTACCCTTCATAATCCTTCCCAGTGATCCTATGACCTGTCTACCCCTCACTGCTCTCTCCCTAATTTCTCCTTCCAAACTTCCCTCATTACACATAACTGTACCCAGGTACTTAAACTCCTTCACTTCCTCCATCCTCTCAACCCTCAGAGTTATCTCACACTTCGTCCCAGTTAGTACTCCCACTCTGTAAGGTGTAGCAAAGTCAATCACTTCAGTTTCTGCTCTCTCAAATACCATCACTTACTTTTACCCACATTCACCTTCAGTTTCCTTCGTTTACACACAGACTGAAATTCGTCCACCACTCTCTGTAAATTCCTTTCATTCTCAGCCATCAGCACAGTGTCATCCGCAAATAAACTTGCCACCAAGGACCAATTTGCTTCATTCAGCCTCAGAATTCACCCCCAGGCCATTCACTTTGGCTTTCATCTCTCTCATACAACCATCAATATATATATATATATATATATTATATATATATATATATATATATATATATATATATATATATATATATATATATATATATATATATATATATATATATATATATATATTGAACAACAAAGGTGACATAACACATCCCTGTCTCAGCCCTACACTAATATGAGAAATTCGCACTCGGATCACCCTCTACCCGTACACTTGCTTTTGCATCTGCATAAAAAGCCTCAATGCCTTTCAGCAAAGACCCTCCAACACCATAAATATTTATTTATGAAATATGAAATATAGTTTTCAACCCTTCATGGATCGCGTTTGTGTGTGTGTGTGTGTGTTGAAGAGGGGATAGTCATTTGGAAAGTTAGTACGAGTTGAATGATGAAGGAATTGTATGTGTGTGTGTGTGTGTGTGTGTGTGTGTGTGTGTGTGTAGACAGACTGACTCCCTGTTTTCCAGGTCTGCATGGCAAGGTCACATTGTCCAAACGCTGTGTACAGTCGGCGGCAAATGTCGAGTCGTCACACCTGCCAAGTCATGAAATTTTGTATGAAATATAAGTTTCACAGGCTCGTAAAATGAAAAGTTAAAGTAGTTTATTAATTTGACCTTTGGATGTTGTAATTCTGTATGATGAATGTGATTGTTCGATTATTTTCCTTTATATTATCCTTCAAGAAGCACTGAACGATGCACACGACTTTTGCCTCTGACTGTACCTACTACGGGAGGCTTGGGAAGGGAGGATGCAATGGTCTGAAACCTCTCTCTCTCTCTCTCTCTCTCTCTCTCTCTCTCTCTCTCTCTCTCTCTCTCTCTCTCTCTCTCTCTCTCTCTCATATGTGTAAGAGTATATAATAATGATTTGTTGTTGTTGTTATAGTGTTTTAGGCTTTCTGATAATTTGAACACATTATATGACAACAATACTTGAAAACCAAATTGAATGAAGAAACAAGGAATTAGCTACACAGTGTATGTGTTTATATTATTATTATTATTATTATTATTATTAGTAGTAGTAGTAGTAGTAGTAGTAGTAGTAGTAGTAGTAGTAGTAGTAGTAGTAGTAGTATCTAAGGGACAGGGTTCTAAAGGAGCCTATTTTATTATTGGTGAATTAGAGGACTATTGATTCCTCCAAACTATCTCACTAAACAAATAGCCCATTAGTATAAGATGGAGGTGGTCTGTTTACTGTCAGAGTTTGAAGGAATCTATAACCCCTCAAGGTGTCAAGTTCATGTCTCTCACACGACCTTCACC
>JAWQEG010002385.1:1225000-1270273 GCA_033782935.1 Petrolisthes cinctipes | reverse complement strand
AGCACATCTCACTGCTCACGAAGGAGAACAACTCCCTAAAGGAGGAAGTTCTCCGAATGGACTCGCAGAGGTGTGACTGCCATGTGAGAGACAAGGCAGTCCAAGGAGCTTCTTCACCGGAGAGCTCCACCACGGCGGTAAAGAAGAAGAAGAAGAAGAACAAGAAAAAGAACAACAAGAAAAAGAACAACAAGAAGAAGAACAGCAACAATGAAGAGGGAGAAGAGACTGCAGAAGGAAAAGAGACTGCAGAAAAGTGTGATGGAAAAGAGGAGGGGAATATGGAGAAGGAAGAAAAACCCAAGAAGACAATTGAGGAGGGATTAGAGGAAAGTGAGGAATCAAATAAGAAGGAAAAGAAAATGAAGAAGGAAAAGAGGACGAAGAAGAAGCAACCTGGAGGAAGTGACGAGCCCGGCAGGAATTCAAAACACTCTCGGGTTCCTCACAAGGCATCTCGTGCTCCTACCAAGGAGAGGCCTGTGGATATACACATTGTAGGTGATTCCCAGGCACGAGGGCTGGAACCCCTAATGGCAGATCGCCTTCACACTTCTGTGAAGGTGAATTGTTTGCCAGGTTGTGGCAATGCTGACCTCCGAAAGGAAGCTGAGAGGATCCAAACGTCCAGATCTGCTGTCATTGCACTCATGGTGAGTGGTAATGACATCTACCTGAGAAATGGTAGAGTAGGCATGACCGAAGGAGTCCTCTCGGATGTGCTCGGTGCAGTAGACGACTGTGGGTCAAAAACCCGCAGAAGGTAGTTGTTGGCATGCTCCCAAGGAGAGGCCCTTTAGGGACTGCTCTGTCAAAGAACATTGCAGTAAATCAGCGCCTGGCTGATTTGTGTACTGCCGAGGGGGTGTTCTTTGTGGACCCCTACACCTCACTCTTTGGTAGAGACGACCTCTACCAGAGGGATGGCACACATCTCTCACTAAAGGGGAAAGAAGTGCTTTCCAAATTAATGGAGACGCCGTCCGACGATGTCTCAGGAGCACTCGACCGAGCGTGGAGGAGAGCCCTCGTCGCTATGCTAGAGTGACCCCAGAGAAGACATTCGCTGAGATCCTGAAGAAGGATATCCCCCAGCACTACCAAGACAATGACCAAACCGGGAAACGGAAGAGTATAGGGAGCCCTGCAGTTGGGGGTTCCCTGAAGGTTCTATTGTTCAACGCCAGGTCCATCCGAAACAAGTTTTTGGAACTGCGGGCCCTCGTTGCGACAGAGGAACCCGAGATGGTGGCCATAACGGAGTCATGGTTGAGAACCTCAGACAGAGATCTTGAAGGGGAATTCGTGATTCCAGGCTACCAACTCTTCCACAAAGATAGAGAGGACAGAGGGGGTGGTGGTGTGCTGTTGTATGTAAAGAACTCCATCAAATCGATGACCTGCAACATCACATCGAACCACGAGCTCCTTGGAGTTGACCTAGAAATAGGCACTGCAAAATACAGAACCCTTCTGCTTTATAGACCCCCTGGACAACTCAATGAGATGGACAGGGACCTATACCAGTTGCTGGGTGAACTAGTGGACGGCAGGGTGTGCATCCTTATGGGGGACTTCAACACACATGTTGACTGGGAAACCAGAGAGCCCTCTGCCGAGAACACACCACTCTTGGAGTTTGTAAATGATGAATTCCTCACTCAATGGGTAAGGGAGCCAACAAGAGGTGCTAACATACTCGACTTGGTCCTCACCTCCGAGGATGACATCATTCAAGACCTCTCTGTAAATGAAGAAATAGGTGGAAGCGACCACAAGCTTATAAGATTTTCAGTTAAGGTCCCTAATATGGAGTCCGTGACCCCGGTGCATAGAAAATTAGACATGGGGAGAGCGGACTTTGCAGGTCTTCGTGAAGGCGTTGCTGAAATGGAACTAGAGGAGGGAGAGAGTGCTGATGATCTGTGGAGGTCATTCTTGTCTTCCTTCATGGAACTTCAGTCGCGCTTTATTCCTCTGAAGGGAACAGGTCAGAAGTTCATTCAACCGAAGTGGTTTAATCGGGAAATCCGTAACCTACTAAGGGAGAGGAGAACTGCGTATCGTCGAGCGAAGGCATCTGGGGACTTTGACGGTCATAGAAGACTGAATCGAAACGTGAAGTCCAAAATAAGGGCGGCTAAGCGTGCTGAGGAGGTCCGTGTGGCTAGACTCTGCAAAGAGAACCCCAAGGAGTTTTTCAGTTATGTGAATGGCCGTAAACCAATCCGACGCAGGATCGGTCCCTTGGTGAATGAGGATGGAGCATTGATGCACTCTGATGCAGAAAATGCTAACCTCTTAAATGAGTACTTCTCTTCAGTGTTCTCTGAGGAGAGTGGTCCCATTCCCGAACCTTTGGACTCCTTCAGTGAGAAGTTGGAGTCAATGGTCTTCACCCAAGAAGAAATCGAGAGAAAAATAATCGAATTAAAAGCAAACAAGTCCCCCGGTCCGGATGGGTTCTTACCTAGAGTGTTGAAAGAAGTGCATGGTGAAGTATCACGGCACCTGTGCATGGTCTTCAACAGGATAATCCAGACTGGATGCGTTCCTAGAGACTGGCGTGAGGCAGAGGTGACTCCTATCTTCAAGAAGGGAGATGCTAGCCAACCGTCAAACTACAGACCCATCAGTTTAACCTCGATAGTCTGTAAACTCATGGAGAGCATCATGGTGGACAAAATAACAGCACACTTAGAATCAAATTTGCTACTGAGGGGTTCCCAGCATGGGTTCCGGCAGCACCGGTCATGCCTCACAAATCTGGTGGAATTCTTCCATTTTGTTTTCAGTGAGCATGATCGGGATAAAGCGGTCGATGTTGTCTACTTAGACTTTCAGAAAGCCTTTGATAAGGTACCCCACCGCCGCCTCCTTCGGAAAGTGCGTGCACTGGGCATAGACGGAAATGTGGCAAATTGGATAGAGAACTGGCTAAGTGACAGACGGCAGCGGGTGGTAGTGAATGGACAGGCTTCAGAGTGGGTGCCCGTTACTAGCGGTGTTCCCCAAGGTTCTGTTCTGGGACCACTACTGTTTATCATCTATGTTAATGACGTGGATGGTGACATGGTTGCCAAGATTTCCAAATTCGCCGATGATACTAAGCTTGGTATGAATGTCGCGAAAGGAGGAAATACTACCCGCTTACAAGAAGATCTTAGGAAGATCGGGGAGTGGTCTGACACGTGGCAAATGCCATTTAACGTGAACAAATGCAAAGTTATGCATATAGGCCACAGAAACCCCCGAACAGAGTATAACCTTAAGGGCAATGCTCTCGTAAGCACTGATACTGAGAAAGACTTGGGTGTAACTATCACTAGCGACCTCAAGTTCTCAAAGCAGTGTATTGAGGCTGAGAAGAAAGCCCAAAGGATGTTAGGGTACATAAAGCGACAGTTTGGATACCGGAACAAGGAGATAGTACTTTGTCTGTACAATTCCCTTGTCCGACCGCACCTGGAGTATGCAGTCCAGTTTTGGAGTCCTTCTTACCGAAAGGATATCGCTAGATTGGAACGAGTGCAAGCCAGGGCAACCAAACTTATACCCTCTCTTAGACACAAGAGCTATAAAGAGCGGTTGGTAGAACTCGATCTGTTCTCTTTGGAAACCCGGAGACTGCGTGGTCAGCTTATCGAAGTGTTTAAAATACTACGAGGCTTTGACAATGTAGACTACAGGGACATTTTCCAACTCAGTGAGGGCACAACCAGGAATCATGGCTACAAACTTGAACTGAAGCGATACAACCGTGATCTGTGTGGTAAGTTCTTTACATACAGCATCTGCGGTACTTGGAACGCGCTTCCTGCTGATGTAGTCAACAGCAACTCTGTGGATCAGTTCAAGTCCAGATTAGACAAAGCCTTAAACCACCGTCTAGGTGTTTAAGCCGTTGTGCGAGTGTTCCTTGATGGTTTCACATGACACATTCGAGGACGGTCGCCTACTTGCGCAACTAAACCCACAGGTACCCTCTTTGTATGGATCGTAAGGTCCCCTAGGGTACTTCTTTTCCTTGTAACTCCTTGTAACTCTCTCCTAGAGACTGGCGTGAGGCAGAGGTGACTCCTATCTTCAAGAAGGGAGATGCTAGCCAACCGTCAAACTACAGACCCATCAGTTTAACCTCGATAGTCTGTAAACTCATGGAGAGCATCATGGTGGACAAAATAACAACACACTTAGAATCAAATTTGCTACTGAGGGGTTCCCAGCATGGGTTCCGGCAGCACCGGTCATGCCTCACAAATCTGGTGGAATTCTTCCATTTTGTTTTCAGTGAGCATGATCGGGATAAAGCGGTCGATGTTGTCTACTTAGACTTTCAGAAAGCCTTTGATAAGGTACCCCACCGCCGCCTCCTTCGGAAAGTGCGTGCACTGGGCATAGACGGAAATGTGGCAAATTGGATAGAGAACTGGCTAAGTGACAGACGGCAGCGGGTGGTAGTGAATGGACAGGCTTCAGAGTGGGTGCCCGTTACTAGCGGCGTTCCCCAAGGTTCTGTTCTGGGACCACTACTGTTTATCATCTATGTTAATGACGTGGATGGTGACATGGTTGCCAAGATTTCCAAATTCGCCGATGATACTAAGCTTGGTATGAATGTCGCGAAAGAAGGAAATACTACCCGCTTACAAGAAGATCTTAGGAAGATCGGGGAGTGGTCTGACACGTGGCAAATGCCATTTAACGTGAACAAATGCAAAGTTATGCATATAGGCCACAGAAACCCCCGAACAGAGTATAACCTTAAGGGCAATGCTCTCGTAAGCACTGATACTGAGAAAGACTTGGGTGTAACTATCACCAGTGACCTCAAGTTCTCAAAGCAGTGTATCGAGGCTGAGAAGAAAGCCCAAAGGATGTTAGGGTACATAAAGCGACAGTTTGGATACCGGAACAAGGAGATAGTACTTTGTCTGTACAATTCCCTTGTCCGACCGCACCTGGAGTATGCAGTCCAGTTTTGGAGTCCTTTTTACCGAAAGGATATCGCGAGATTGGAACGAGTGCAAGCCAGGGCAACCAAACTTATACCCTCTCTTAGACACAAGAGCTATAAAGATCGGTTGGTAGAACTCGACCTGTTCTCTTTGGAAACCCGGAGACTGCGTGGTCAGCTTATCGAAGTGTTTAAAATACTACGAGGCTTTGACAATGTAGACTACAGGGACATTTTCCAACTCAGTGAGGGCACAACCAGGAATCATGGCTACAAACTTGAACTGAAGCGATACAACCGTGATCTGTGTGGTAAGTTCTTTACATACAGCATCTGCGGTACTTGGAACGCGCTTCCTGCTGATGTAGTCAACAGCAACTCTGTGGATCAGTTCAAGTCCAGATTAGACAAAGCCTTAAATCACCGTCTAGGTGTTTAAGCCGTTGTGCGAGTGTTCCTTGATGGTTTCACATGACACATTCGAGGACGGTCGCCTACTTGCGCAACTAAACCCACAGGTACCCTCTTTGTATGGATCGTAAGGTCTCCTAGGGTACTTCTTTTCCTTGTAACTCCTTGTAACTCTCTCTCTCTCTCTCTCTCTCTCTCTCTCTCTCTCTCTCTCTCTCTCTCTCTCTCTCTCTCTCTCTCTCTCTCTCTCTCTCTCTCTCTCAGTGGGATATAAATTTCGGAACAACTCAGGTCAACAAAACGACATTATCTTACTGAGTAATATATTGAAGCACATAGTCAATGTAAGACTTACTGTGTGATAGATAGTACACACAAAGCTCTGTGTTTCCTGCCTCACCAAACTTTCCTACCTCCCCTCTCTGCCTCTTCTTATAAATTCCTTTACTCCCTCCCAACCACACACACCTAACATTCCTCACTACCTCCCCCTCCCTATACCACACTGCCTAACTTCCCTCTCTGCCTTCCTCTACCACACATAACTTCCCTCCCTACCACACCTAACCTCCCTCCCTACCATACATAACCTCCCTCCCTACCACATCTAACATCCCTCCCTCCAACTACCACACCTACCTTCCCTCCCTCCCTACCACCAACTACCACACCTACCTTTCCTCCCTCCCTACCACCAACAACCACGCCTACCTTCCCTCCCTACCACCAACAACCACACCTACCTTTCCTCCCTCCCTACCACCAACTACCACACCTACCTTCCCTCCCTCCCTACCACCAACAACCACACCTACCTTCCCTCCCTACCACCAACTACCACACCTACCTTCCCTCCCTCCCTACCACCAACTACCACACCTACCTTCCCTCCCTACCACCAACAACCACACCTACCTTTCCTCCCTCCCTACCACCAACAACCACACCTACCTTCCCTCCCTCCCTACCACCAACAACCACACCTACCTTCCCTCCCTACCACCAACTACCACACCTACCTTCCCTCCCTCCCTACCACCAACTACCACACCTACCTTCCCTCCCTACCACCAACAACCACACCTACCTTCCCTCCCTCCCTACCACCAACTACCACACCTACCTTCCCTCCCTACCACCAACAACCACACCTACCTTCCCTCCCTCCCTACCACCAACTACCACACCTACCTTCCCTCCCTACCACCAACTACCACACCTACCTTCCCTCCCTACCACCAACTACCACACCTACCTTCCCTCCCTCCCTACCACCAACTACCACACCTACCTTCCCTCCCTACCACCAACAACCACACCTACCTTCCCTCCCTCCCTACCACCAACTACCACACCTACCTTTCCTCCCTACCACCAACAACCACACCTACCTTCCCTCCCTACCACCAACAACCACACCTACCTTCCCTCCCTACCACCAACTACCACACCTATCTTCCCTCCATGACCTCCTTCCTATCGTCGTCAGGTACACCATCCCGAGGGTAATGAGGAGTGGTACCTTGAGATCAGTCCCGTCACCTTCAGGGACGCCGGGGTGTATGAGTGTCAGGTGTCAGCAAGTCCAAAGATCTTCCTACCTGTCCTTCTCACAGTACAAGGTCGGTCATCAATGTACTCCTTTAAGGGGAGAGAATGTTTTTGGTACATTGGAGTAGCTTGATTCCTTCTACGTATGCCATGAAACAAGACCAGACTAATAAATATAATGGTGGCCTGTTGCTTGGAATAGTTTGGAGGAATCAGTTGCTCCAGATTTACCAACACTGTACTAGACCCTAAAGGCACCCTGTGATGGAGTCAGAAAATTGGAGATAAAAGAGTCCTCGGAATATTGCCACGAAACACCACCTAATCACACCTATATCAAAAGGGCTTGTTTCGTGGCATGGTCAGGAGGAATCAAAAGCCTCCATTTTTCATACACGATCACAGGGTACTTAAGAAGAGATTTATTTATTTGTAATTTGGAAGGTCTGTGATTCCTCTGAACTATACCATGAAACAGATTGTCTAATAGTACCATTGAAGGCGTTTTTTTTTTTTTTTTTTTTTTTTTTTTTTAGGAGGAATCACTTGGCTTCCGCTTAACCAACAGGAGAATGTACCAACAGTACCTGTAATATACTTTTGGTACATTAGAGCGCCTTGATTCCTCCAAAGTTTGCCAGAAAACCGGACCAGATTAACTAAGATAATAGTGGTGTTCTGTTTCTTGGAATAGTTGAGAGGAATCATGAAGCTGCTTCAGATTTACCAACACTATACACTATATTTATTTATGTGACTGTTACTCTTTACAGTACCTATTTCAGACTCTCTCTCTCTCTCTCTCTCTCTCTCTCTCTCTCTCTCTCTCTCTCTCTCTCTCTCTCGTTAGGTTCCTAGGTGAATAACTACATCATTTAGCAATAGGGTATTATAAGGGCTGTATTAATATTCTCAGCACATAGGTTTTATATCACGTTCCATGACATTACCCTTTGTCAAAACTCTTGGCACGGCTACCACCACTTCAGCTGTATGCTGTTTGAGGTGCTTATATGACGGTAATATATTATACCGCTCATGATATATATATATATATATATATATATATATATATATATATATATATATATAATAAAAAATATATAAAATAAAAAAAAACACTAGGCAGTTTGAAAAACCGGCTGGGCAGATTAATGGACTAAACGGGATGAGTCCAGATTATCAGCAGCCAAGGACTGGGCCAGTAGGCCTTCTGCAGTTTCCCAAATTATTAATTACATATTTCTTGAGAGGGAGACGGGGAAGGAGGAAGGACAGGAGGAAAACAGGGAAGGACAGAAGGAGGGAATCTTGAATGAATTCAGGATGGTAGGTGAGGAAGGAGACCAAGTGGGCAGGCTGGCAGGGGGAAAGGGAGACAGGGAAGGAGTAGGGAAGGAAGGAAATCATTGAGTAAACTAACAGGGAGGAGAAAGAGACAAGGAAGAAGAGAAACAGGGAGGGAGGGAACGAAAAACTAAGAGAAGCAGGGGAAGGGGAAGAAGAGAGGAAAAGAGAGAGATAAACAGGGAAGAAGAGAAACAGGATGGGAAGCAGGGGACAGAGAAGGAGAGGGGAAGGGGTGAGACAGTGATGGAAGCAGGGGAAAGGGAAGGAAAGGAGAAGGGGGATGGGGGGTGACAGGGAGAGAAGCAGGGGGTAGGAAAGGAGAAGGAGGAAGGGAGGTGACAGGGAGAGAAGCAGGGGGTAGGAAAGGAGAAGGGGGATGGGGGGGTGACAGGGAGAGAAGCAGGGGGTAGGAAAGGAGAAGGGGGATGGAGGGTGACAGGGAGAGAAGCATGGGTTAGGAAAGGAGAAAGGGGATAGGGGGTGACAGGGAGAGAAGCAGGGGATAGGAAAGCAGAGGAGCAGTGGGGAGACAGGTAGGGAAGAGGACTAGAAGAAGATAATCAGAAATCGCATGTTGGCTCACACGACACAACCAGAAAGGAAACAAACAGCCACGACTGGTTGGTAGACAGACAGACAGACAGACGAACTGATTGGTTTGTAGGTAGACAGGCAGACAAACAGACTGGTAGGTAAACAGGCAGACAGACAGACTGGTTGGTAGACAGGCAGACAGACGAACTGGTTGGTTGTAGGTAGACAGGCAAACAGACGAACTGGTTGGTAGGTAGACAGACAGACAGACAGACTGGTTGGTAGACAGGCAGACAGACGAACTGGTTGGTTTGTAGGTAGACAGGCAGACAGACGGACTGGTTGGTAGGTAGACAGACAGACAAACAGACTGGTTGGTAGGTAGACAGGCAGATAGGCAGACTGGTTTGTAGATAGACAGAAGGGCAGACAGACTGGTTTGTAGGTAGACAGACAGACTCATAAACAGGTAATGAAGTGGGAAAATAAACGAACAAACAAACAGAAGATTAAAAGTCAGGTTAATGGACAAAGATACGGGCAAAAAAAAAAAATATACAATTTACACGGTATCAAAACACTATGGAGCAGGAAGGGTGTGATGGTTGTGTAGAAGATCACTGAACACAACTCAGGATTCCCCGGTAATATACAACCAGACCATCGTTGAGGCGTCACAATGTTTCTGTCGAGAATTACACCGACAGTTTTTATATTTTCATCAGAGTATATGGACAGTGAAACATCTGAAACATTTGAAACATTTATTTATAGCGATCAGTTATACAAAAATACAAAAAAATATAAGTATAAGCATAGAAAACTTTTAGCATGTACAACTAATGCTCGCCTATATAAAGCGATGCTTTTTAGGCAAAATTTAGTTTTTGATGACAATGTTAATTAACTATTACTAAAATCTAAACGCTTAATACTAAATACAAGAAAGATAAGACAATATGATAATGATACAGAATCTGTTATTGAACATGTGTGTTAGTAAATAGGTACCATATATGCTGGATAAATATAAATATAAATATGTAAATACATGTACATATAAAAAATATTAAGTTGGTCAATAGCTCATTATGAAACTACTTTTTAATCAGCTTTTGAATGAGAGAAACATTTGAGACATTTATTCATGGCTATTAGTTATACAATATAAAGATAAGTAGAAATATAGTAAACTTTAAACAAGATACTTAAACCATACAAATAATACAACCATCCATATACATACAAACATACTCATGTAAATATAAAGAGTAAGTTGGTTAATAACTCATTATGATATTGTTTTTTAATTTGCTTTTGAATGTGTAAAGGGAGGGAGCATCCTGAATTTGTGTAGGAATAGAATTCCATATTACAGGACCCAGATAAGTAGTGGAATGTTGAAATTTTGAAAGGCGATGAATAGACAAGTTTAGGTTATCTCGGTGACGAGTACTGTAATTATGAGATGGGCGGAGGTCATGCATTTCATTCTTATTTTGATACATGAGTGTAGCTATTTCCAGTTTAGTTATATCGTCTAGCTTTAAGATTTTTAATTCTTTGAAAAGTGGACTAGTATGTGCTAAGTAATCGCTATTGGTAATAATTCTTACAATTTTTTTGAGCTGCAATCTTAAAGGTGGTGTTTGTTGTACACCAAATGGGGTTACAATAGGTAATTAATGAATAGATGTGACCATAATATATTGACTTTAATACATTTTGAGGCATGAGATCCTTTATCTGATAAAGTAGAGCAATGTGTGTTGATATTTTCAGTGTAAGGTTATGTATGTGATATTTGAATGATAATGAATCATCATAACCTACACCAAGAAATCTTATTCTATTTGTTTTAGAGATGATTTCATTGTTGGTTTTTAAATTAATAACATTAGTTGTTTTTTTGGAAGTGAATAGCATAAAGTAAGTTTTCTTAATATCAATTGTAAGTTTGTTACATAGGCACCATCTGTAGAGTTTATCAAGTTGGTGATTTGCATGTTGTACAAGCCAATCCTGGTTTGAACCTGTTATGTAAAGTGTCATGTCATCGGCGAACAAGATAGTTTTAGCTTCAGAGAAAAGATCTGATATATCATTGATATATATCAGAAACAAAATTGGCCCTGGAACACTTCCTTGAGGAACACCAAGGTTTACAGTGGTAATAGGTGAGTTTTCTCCTCTAAATACAGTATATTAAAATCTATCCGTTAGGTAATTCTTAAACCAAGAGAGTATTGGGCCTCTGATTCCATAGTGGTGCATTTTACTAATAAGGATCTTATGATTAACTGTGTCAAAAGCTTTAGCAAAATCAATAAATATGGATAAGAGAATGAGTTTTTTGTCAATTGCAGAAAGTACATCATTGGAAAATACGTTTAATGCTTTAAAAGTGTTGCAGTTCCGTCTAAAGCCATATTGAGAAGGATTTAATATATTTTTAGTTTCTAGATAGTTCATTAGATAAATTTTCATTAATGTTTCACATATTTTAGAGAAAACTGAAAGTTGTGATAATGGTCTGTAATTTCTAGGGTCATCATCGGGGCCAGTTTTGTGGCCAGTGACGAGCACTAATAAGTATACAGCTTTGGTTGAAGCTTTGAACAGTCCCATTCACCAACGAACTAATTCCAATGGAGATCTTATTATGTATTTATTTACTCTTTGTAGGTATTCGAAGCACACCTGGATACTTATTACTACTCGTAACTGGACACTATATATGCAGAGAAAACTTGTTATACAAATACACACAGAAAGTTTGAAAAATGAGACCATGCATGCTAACTAGACAAAAAAAAATTAGAAGGGTGGCAGACAGGAAGGTAGGCTGAACGGAAGATATTGAAGCAGAATATGATCCGAAAAGATAAACATGTAACCCGAGCTGCACGAAGGTATATATATAGGTAGATATGTAAAACCATGGCCCAGGTATACCTAGACCATGAGTAACACGTAGGAATGAACACAAAAAGACGTGCAGAATGAACAGGGAATAACGCAGGGAGATAGACAGAGACAGGCAAAACAACAGACAGGGAGGCAGACAGTGCATAGACGGTGTAATAAGACAGACAGACAAAACGACAGAGAGGAAGGAAGGAAGGAAGGCGAACAAACACCAAGATAACCACACAAGGAAGCTGACTGTCAGGAAGGTAGGCAGAAACATTAATAGTGAGGAAGGAAACAGACAGGGAAAATTAATTACAGGAAGGTACACAGAGATGACAGAAGGGATGGGGAAAATGGACAAACAAAACAAAACAAAGGAGAGGGAGAGAGGGTGGTAAATGAAGGAAGGAAGGAGGTAAGGAGAGTGGAAGGCAAATCAATGCAGAAAGGGATGTAAGGACAAGGAAGAGGTGAGGGAGGAGAGAGGCAGAAAAGAAAAGAGAGATAAATACAAGAAAAAGACAAGGAATGAAGTGAAAAGGGGAGATAATGAAGGAAGTGAGAGAGGTAAGGAAGGAAGGAACGGAGGGAGAATATAAATTGGATGTGAAATTGGATAACATATGAGTCAGATTTAGAAAATTGAAAATCATCATAAAGGCTGGAGGAGGAAGAGGAGGGAAAGGTTGAATAATGCCTTGTTATTGATTATGGTAAAAATGAAGGTAGAATATGTGTTATAATGTCCACAGATTTACTTGATGTCAACACAATCACACATTCGATATATATATATATATATATATATATATATATATATATATATATATATATATATATATATATATATATATATATATATATATATATATATATATATATATATATATATATATATATATATATATATATATATATATATATATATATATATATATATATATATATATATATATATATATATATACACTAACTGAAGTACCCGGTGATGCCCTGGAAAAATCAATTTTAAATCAATCAATATTTACTTCATATTAGTGTAGTTATTGTGCCAGCTAAATTACAGTTGTTACAATCACAGCTAGTTTTTACCTCATAGGGCCTAATTACTTTCATAGCGCCTCATAGTAAACCATGATTGCCGTGTTGCCCCCTTCTCTGGAGAGGATGTAAAGTCGGCGAGAATTACCGACTCGAGAACAGACAAAGTACAGTTGTCTGTGAGAGCTTACACTATAGATGTGGTGAGGTTGAGTTCTATAATCATCAGTGACTGTTTCTTGTTAATGAACATAGCATAGATCACATACTGGAATTGGCGACCAACTATTATTTCTATACACAAACACAGCTCACTCATGTAGAGATCAGAGGTGTTGTGTGCTCTCCTTCACTCTCTTCACAGTTCACACATCATCCACTTCACCCATCACCAGCTTCACCCATCACCATCATCACCAGTATAACCTTCACTTTACCTATCACATATCCTCACACGGCTCACGCATATAGAAATTGGTGTCTTCGCACTCTCAAATGGGCAAAATAGTTGGAAAGTTTTTCGTCAAATTTAATATTCTCGATGGTCTATGACATTCTCTAAGACTTGAGGATTTCGAATTTGCCCTTAGTGTTGCTATAGGACGGGTAGTTCTTGAGTTATAAGGGAAAAACTATGCAGACGCAGACACTGCCAACCTTAAACTGACCACAGATGACTGCGGAGGTCGGATATGACCTCATCCCATCCCACATTTTCGGGGTCAATAAACATTTTTGTATTTCATGGTGAAGTCTCTGTCTCGCACCATTTGGCTGAAAATGACCCCCAGTGACCACTTATGTCCTCCAGTGAGCTCACATCACCTCGGAATTCAATCTTTTTGGTAATGAAACCTATTCTATGTTATAAGGATTCCAAATGTGTAAATATTTACACATAACTTAAGACTGAAAGAATAGTTCGTGAGCAAACAAACTAAGAGAAAATGCCCTTTTGTAGATATATATACATTATAATTATACAAGTGTGATGAGGGAGAACACGGCCTGAAACATAACTGATTTTTTTTTTTTCTTTTTTTCATGTCAGTCGTGTTATGGTTCATGGCTGTAGTTTGCTTTTATTGTATTCATATTTGTGGCTGAACTCGGTAAAAGTTTGTTCTTAATGGTGGTATGTGCTCTTTGTTATGTTTAAGGGTTGATTCCACAGTGGTATTCGTTTGTTAGCTTCCTAACTAAACAACACTTGTAAGACTTCAATATTTTCCAAAAGCTGAGTATCCGTATTCACAAAATATATCAAACAGTAAGATAATGATGATCACTGCATAGTTTACTCACCAAATTCATTAAATAATTCAGCCATAAGTCATTAACACGGCTAACATTCTTTCGTTTGCGTTCTTACAAACCAATACCAACCACTGTGGAATCGACCCTAAGGCTCTGATTATGGAATGAGTTTGTTTTATTAGTAATAATGATAAAACTTTGCTTCCCACCAAGTCATCACTCATCACTCTTGTGTTGTGTGTGCATCTGTTCATGTGTGCATGTGCCTATTCGTGTGTGTGTGTGTGTCTGTAATAATAATAAAAAAAAAAAAAAAAAAAAAAAAAAAAAAAAAAAAAAAAAAATAATAATAATAATAATAATAATAATAAACGGTGTTATTAATGAGAGTGGCAGCCTGGAGCTGAAAATATACAGTCATGGATTGATGTAAATATATAAATAAGAGTAATAAAAATAATGATAAAATCTATACAAGGACACAAGGCAGTATATTGCATAAACTAAGTGTTGTTGAGTAGGTGTACGATGGTGGGGATGGCGTTGTTCTTATATCTATCAGTACGGGCTCTTATTGGCTGGAGTTTGTTGGTGTGACGGAGTGCACGAGGTGGACGAGGTATTGTAGGTGGAAGGAAGTGTTGGTGACGTGGATGTTGTAGTAGTCCCTGGCCGAATGAAAGTAGTGTCTGATGGTGGAGCTGACTGAGGGATAGCATGTTGAGGGTGGAGAGAGCATTGTTGTACCCTGTGTACTCACCACACAGTATTATTTTACACGCCCTTTTCTGCACTCTCTACAGTTGAAGTTTCTGGGTGGTGTTGTGTGTGTGTGTGTGTGTGCCTATTCGTGTGTGTGTGTGTGTGCCTATTCGTGTGTGTGCATGTGCCTATTCGTGTGTGGCTGCGTGTGTGTGTGCGTGTGCCTTTTCATGTGTGTGTCTGTGTGTGCATGTGCCTATTCGTGTGTGCGTGCCTTTTCGTGTGTGTGTGCCTATTCGTGTGTGGCTGCGTGTGTGTGTGCTCTAACAGAGACTAGATTAAGCGGAACTGATAAGCTGGATTTGGGGGATGGTTTACGTATGTTGGTATCTGGACGACAGGATGGAAGGCATTATCAGGGTGTAGGATTACTACTGAGTTGTAAGGCAAATAAGGCTTTATATGAGTGGGAAGCTATAGACGAGCGACTGCTGTATGCACGGTTTAAGTCCAATCATGGCAACATAAGTATGTTTGTGTGTTATGCGCCTATTAATAATGCACCGGATGAAAGGAAAGACACATTTTATGAAAGATTGCAGGAAGTGGTAGGAAGAGTTCCTAGACATGATATTTTGGTCTGCATTGGCGACTTTAATGCAGTGTTGGGCTGTTCAAACGAGGGATTTGAGCAGTGTATGGGTAAAATGGGTGTTGGTAGAAGGATGACTGAAAATGGAGTGAGGTTTGGGAGCTTCTGTTTGGCTAATGATTTAGTCATCGGCGGTACACTTTTTCAGCATTGCAACATACACAAGACAACGTGGGTGTCACCGTGCGGTAATTACAAAAATCAAATTGATCATATTGCTGTCAGTAGAAGGCATAGAAGTTCTTTGCTAGATGTTCATGTTAAACGAGGAGCGGATATTGGTAGCGATCATCAACTCATCATTGCAAAAGTAAAGTTTAAACTTAAAAGTCAGAAGAAGGAAAGATGTGGTACCCGTGGGTATGATATTGATGCACTTAGAAGGGAAGGAGAGGAAAGGGAAGAGTTTCGATTAGAATGCAGAATTAGGTTCTTGGTGCTGGATGCGTTGGAAGAGGGGGAGAGAAGTGTGGATGAGGTGTGGGGGGATGTGAACAAAATTTTGCATGAAACTGCTGATCGTACGATCGGAAGAAGACGTAGATGTAGGAGAATGACATGGATGACAGATGAAACGTGGGATATGATAAAAAAGAGACGTGAAGCGAAATTGAGGAGTGAGATGCATTGTGATGATGATAATGAGATTGAGATAGCAAGAGCTGAGTATTGGAGTTTGCATTCAGAAGTCAAAAGGTTGGCAAGGAGAGATAAAAGAAGATATGTAGATGGAAAGGTTACAGAAACTGAAATTTTAATAAATAGAAATGATGGACAGAGTCAAAGGATAGCATATGAATCAATTAGAAAACTGAGTGGCAATGTAAAGAAACGCAAGGAAATACCTGTTAGAGATAGGGATGGTAATTTACTGACTAAAGATGGAGATATTAAAAACAGATGGAAAGAGCACTTTGAGATGGTTCTTAATAGGCCAATACCGCCAGAAGAAGATATACCACCTGCTGAGGAAGATTTAAATATAGAAACAGGAGAGATAAGGATGGGGGAAGTGGAGAAGGCAATGAAACAGTTAAAGAATAATAAGGCACCAGGGGAGGATGGTTTATTTCCAGAAATGTTTAAAGTGGAGGAGGATAGATTAACAATGATCTTGACCAAGTTATTCAATAGGATATGGGTAACAGGAATAATACCATCAGATTGGAAGTATGGTGTGATTGTTAAAATTCCCAAGAAAGGAGACCTGAGTGAATGTGGTAATTGGAGGGGAATCACTTTGTCACCGATAGCCTTGAAAGTGTTTAGTAGAGTGTTGTTAAATAGGCTGGAGCCAGTGGTTGATGATATACTTAGGAACGAGCAGGCCGGTTTTAGAAAGGGACGTGGTTGTAATGATCAAATTTTTATTATTAGGCATTTAATGCAACAAGTAAATGAAATGAGAGTTCCGTTGAGCTTTTGCTTTGTTGACTTCGAAAAAGCATTTGATAGTGTTTCGAGAGGGACTATGGGGAAGATTATGAGGCTTTATGGAATACCGGAGGAGTTTGTGAAGGTCGTTACGAACATGCATGATGGCACATTTTGTAAAGTGATGGTTGATGGTTGTATGAGTGATCCGTTTGAAGTCAAGTCAGGTGTGATTCAGGGTGGCATCTTGTCACCTTTGTTGTTCGTATTGGTCATAGATTACGTAATGAAAAGGGTTGGTACAGAAACTGGTGCAGGTATACTCTGGGGAGAGAATGGGAAGCTCTTGGACCTGGATTATGCAGATGATATAGTTTTGATGTGTGATGGGCCGGAGGAGATGCAGAGGGTGTTGGATTGTTTAGTGAGAGAGGGCTTAAGGGTGGGTTTGGTTATTAATTGTGGAAAAACTGAAATTATTAATATGAACATGGAAAATGCACAGGACTGTATGATTGGAGGTGTGGTGGTAAAGCAGGTTGAAACGTTTAAATATTTGGGTACCTGTTTAACGAAGGATGGTTCTTTGACCTTAGAATACGAAGAAAGGTTAAGAAAGGCAAATCAGGCAATGGGAATGCTTAAAACTGTTTGGAAGAATAAAAAAAATTTCTGTGCATACAAAAATCAAAATTTATAAAGTAATGGTTAGGAGTATACTAACATACGGTCACGAATCATGGTACAGTACAGCGAATATGGACCGTAAATTCTTGGTGTTAGAAAATAAGGTACTTAGAAGAATATTAGGAATTAAGTGGTGGGATAGGATATCGAATAGCAGAATTAGAGAAATAACAGGGGTGCAGCCAGTTGATGAATATGTTAGGATGTCACGTTGGAAGTGGTTAGGTCATGTGTATAGAAGACATGGGATAGTACGAGATACACTAGGGTGGGTAGCACATGGTACAAGAAGAAGAGGAAGGCCTAGGGAGACGTGGGTGAGAACAATGAGGCGGGAAGCGGGAGATGAATGTTGGGGAGATTTGGAGGAGTTAGCTCAGGATAAGGTGTGGTGGCACGAGTTCATTGAGGCCCTATGCATCCCCGTGGGTGCTACAGGAAATGATTGATTGATTGATTGTGTGTGTGTGTGTGTGTGTGTGTGTGTGTGTGTGTGTGTACTTGTGTGAAAAGTTGTGGATAGGACAGAAAGTGTCTGTGTACAGAATTCACACATAAATATCTCCATATAAATAATCTACATATACGTGAATAAACATTACACAGGTGAGAATGTTGTATACTATTTCAGAAGGCTTTGTCTGTGTGTCAGTATGATTGCAAAGTGTGGTGGTGGGTAGGAGTGAGTGGTGAGGAAGGTTGAGAGGTGAACAAAAGTGGTTACAATGAGTGGGTGGTGAAGATATGATTGGTGAGTAAAGTGAGTGACAGTGAGTGGGTGGTGAAGATATGAGTGGTGAGTATGAGTGGTGTATGTGAGAGGTGAAGATATGAGTGGTGAGTATGAGTGGTGTATGTGAGAGGTGAAGATATGAGTGGTGAGTGGCAGGTGAAGATATGAGTGGTGCCAATCAATGGGTGGTGTGTATGAGTAGTGTGAGTGGTGTGAATGAGTGAGTGGTGAGTATGAGTAGTGTGAGTGGTGAGTATGAGTAGTGTGAGTGAAGATATGAGTGGTGAGAGTGGCAGGTGAAGAGATGAGTGGTGAGTATGAGGGTAGTGAGTGAGTGGTGAGTATGAGTGGTGAAGATATGAGTGGTGTGAGCGAGTGGTGAGTATGAGTAGTGTGAGTGCGTGATATGCCAAGTGTGTGTTTGAAAGGTCGTAAAATGTGAAGAGATGCATGTACTGTAGAGCAGAAAGAGACAAAGAGAATGCTTAACAACACACACACACACACACACACACACACACAGAACAGCTACAAAGAAACAGTAGAAACAAAGTACACACACACACACACACAGAATCTTACAGCAAGAGATACATTGAAGGAATAGAAATGAAAGACTTAGAGGAAGAAGGGATATTAAAATTGCCTACAGAGAAGGAATGATTTAACTAGATGTGCACAATTTAGTAATAGATAAATAAATAGAATCTCTGACAAAGATATGATAATAATATGACAGAAGAAATAATAATAATAATAATAATAATAATAATAATGATGATGATGATGATGATAACAATAATAATAAAAATAATCGAGAAATAACAAACAAGTGATGCTAAGACAATGATATAATAAATCATTAAACACACATATTACTAGAAGACGAACGGTTCAAACGGGTTCCCTTACCAAGCATAGTATAGGACCCGTCGCCTCTACACAACAACGTCTCATCCTTCCCGATACAATACACTCCGATACCATAGTCTCTAGTCCACCTGAATCGAAGCCCGAAATCTGAAGCAGGTGGTTTCAGGGCCCGTATTCACAAATGCAAAGTTCACTCTTAACTTAATATTTTGTTCGTAAGCATTCATTCATGGCGAGGACTAGTATCCGACACTGCTTCGAATTCATAACAACAGCTCATACAAATAAAATAACAAAATCATTCACTGCTTCGAAGTGAGCCTGAAACACAATGGTGAGGTTAGAAATGCAAACATACGAACAAGTCCAAACTCTAAGATGTATGTACAATACCTGCTGCAGATTTGGGACTGTGACTCAGCTGGGCTCGAGATTACTGTATGGTATCCGAGTGTACAGTTGAGCAAGTAGAAAGTGCAAGAAAAATCTGGCTGTATATGGCAAAATCTTCACCACCACTCTAAGTTCAGCCAATCACGTTCCACCTTACATTGACTCTGGGTTCCTTGTGATTCGTTCATAAAGATACGAGAATTTATCACAAAGAACTGCCAGATGTTGTCCTATGCAGCCATATTTTTCTAGCACTTTCTATTTGCTCAATTGTACTGTACATTCCTTCGCAAACGTTAACAAAATTCTCATGAAGTAACCATACTTATATTTATTTTTGGTACATTACAGCGCCTTGATTCCTACAAAATATGCCAGGGAACAGGACCATATTGACAACATTAATGATGGTCTGTTGCTTGGAAAACATCGGAGGATTCAGTTGCTCCAGATTTACCGACACTGAACTATCCCCTTAACGAGTTTCAAGGGATGGAGGGCTCTAGTGCTAGGAGTAGAAAAAGGAAGCAGAATATTGAAGGAAAACCCAGTATACCCCACTGGGTACCACTCACTCCTGTTTTCAAGCCACAAAGAGAAACAACTCTATTCCCTGTCTCATTTAATGGTTTGTTGGGACTGCCATGACTCTTGTAGTTCCCGACCGGCCAGAGGGATATATGTTCACTCTAGGACTAAAGTTATGTCCACTGCCACCAGAGGTCAGTGTAATGGTTTGGTCTGTGGTGTAATTTATATAGACTTTTCATCGTCAATACATTGCTGCTTTGGAACAAAATCACTTCTAAAGTTGACACAGGAGTAATTTTATTTGTGTAGAGTAAATAAAGCCTACACAAACAAACCTTGTGTTACAGTTACATCTGGTTGTAATGGACACAACTTTTGTCCTAGAGTATACAGTAACTCACCTCTGGCTGAAGTAGAAACTGTGATTGTGTCTATACAAAACACAATCAATATTTGAAGGTCAAATATTGGTGTTGTATGAGTATGTCATGGAAAACGAGGTGTGCCTTGTTAGTTTAAATATTTATATTGGCTAGACAATATTCACCCTTGGAAACAACGATTTTGCTGCGTCGCATAAATTCGTGCAACGTTTTCCTTATGAAGAAAAATGGTCTTGTGTTAGTGACAGAAATTTAAATAAGAGTCGATCGTTGTTCAATTTTAGCTCCTTCAGTCCTAATATATATATAAGTTACCACAATGTTCACTGTTTTCTTATGCTTAATTAACTAGTTAATAAGTACAGTTACGGACATATAAAACAGACACAAGTTAATAAGTACAGTTGCGGACATATAAAACAGACACACGGGAACGGGGCCCCTCATTGAGCATATTTTAGGATGCTGTGTTGTGGAGGCGACGCGTCCTAGTCTCTGCTTGTTAAGTTGAAGTGTGTCTCTTTCATGTGCAGTTCACCACAAGGTTTAAATTAAAATTAGTATTGTCTTTTCTAACATCTAGATTTGTAGGGCATGAATTTAATCTTCCTCTAAAAAAAAGAATTCTCTTCGTCCTACATAAATAATAATAATAATAATAATAATAATGTGAACGGCCTGTGACAAAATAGTTCTGGTAAAGGGCAATTGTGGTGCACTACACCAGACTCAACATTTTACACCCCGTGTTTTTTAACAGAGTTACAAATCCAATTAATTCTAACGAGCACTCAATGACTGCCATCTGAGGAATCTTTCAACGCGTTCTATGTTGGAGTTATATACAGGCACCATTTCACCTCCACCACTTTTTTGTAACACTTCAAAAATGTGAATGGCATTTTCTCATAAACTTTAAAGTAATTAATATTGTCTGAGAAAAAATAATTAGGCAAAAGTGCAGGTTAATTGCATTTTGCACATCAACATTTCGTGTCTTATGATTATTTTCTTAAAGAGATAAAATTCCCCCAAATGCATGAGTTTCTTTCGTCATTCAGGACTTACAGAAATTACTATAACTATTTATTGTCTGGTGATCCGTGGGAGTGAAATTCTGTTGTGTCGCAATATCAACAATTTCTGAGAATTGGGAATATAACACTAGTATATATATGTATATATATATATATATATAATATATATATATATATATATATATATATATATATATATATATATATATATATATATATATATATATATATATATATATATATATATATATATATATATATATATATATATTTGTTAGTTGTTATATAGTTATATAGTTGTTACTTCGGGTATTCTGGTTGAATCAGTTATAAGGTTTGTTTATGTCACTACTGTGTTTGATGCTTACAACTCTTTGTATTATTCTTTAACCCTCATCATCATCATCTTTACGCTACACTTAATGGCTTCACCGTTTTTTTTTACTTGTACTAATTTACTTTGAACCCTTTTCCTTTTTATAACTGTGTTAGTGATGTGATCCAGGTTTCTATTTAGTTTTCTTCTTTGTTATTGATCATATTTAGTTCTGTATTCTTAATAGTTATAATTTTACATTATTTTTTACTTTCATCTCTTTTCTTTTCGTTAACTTTAAAGTTGCTTTGTAATACTTACAGTTTTAACTTTGTTTGTGTTAGTTTTCCCTACAATTATCCTGGCTGATTCTTTTAACACTTTTGTTAGTTTATTTCACCAATGTCACACTCTGTATCAATAGCTGCTGAATTTCCTTATTTGAATACAATATAAACAGCTTTGTCTTCATAAATATTCGTTGGGTATACTTTTGTATTAGGGTTTTTCCTTTACTTCTGACATTGATCTTGTATCAGTTGTGTGTGCATACAACTATTTTGTGATCACATCTAAATTTCACTTTATTTATAATAGTGATAGTAATAATCGTCTTGTTCATATCTGCCATAAGTACATACATCACTTTCATCCTTGGTTTTTCCATTTTTGCTTTTCAATATAAACTATTGCTCAAATAATTTGTTTTAATGTGTTCATTATCCTCGTGTTGCATTTACATTTCAGCAAAGTTCATCACCATTTCACCTTTATCGTTTCACCCCTCCACTCCAAATACCTCTTCCTCTCCTAAAGCCACCTTGCTCTTCACCAATCAGTCTCCGTACCCTCTCTGACTCTTCTTATCAGCACCTTCCCATACAGCTTTCCTACTACACTTAACAGGCTTATACCCCTGAAACTCGTACATTGGTATCTATCTCCTTTTCCCTTATATAGAGTTAGTACACAAGCACTCACCCAGTCTATTGAGACCTTACCACTATCAAAACACACCAATAACATCCTTACCAACCACTCCATCATACTTGTTCCACCATATTTCAGACATTCTACATCGCATCCATCCAAACCTGAAGCTTTCTCTGTTTTCATCTCTATCACTGCCTCCTCCACCTCCTTCTTTCTTATCGGCTCCTCATTTAATCCCTCCAACCTGTTTACTCCATTTCCCCTTCCAAACACAACAATCTCAGCTTCTCTCTCTCTCTCTCTCTCTCTCTCTCTCTCTCTCTCTCTCTCTCTCTCTCTCTCTCTCTCTCTCTCTCTCTCTCCTATAAATGGCAATCCGTCTCTGTTTGTCCTCTTATAACTCGAAAACGGTTACACCTACATCCAAAACCCATATATATTCTGAATCACCATCACCAGGCGCAGGTTTTGGTATGACGTTACATGACGTAACTCGACGAAAAAATTACGTCATCTACTATAAATCCACTAAAATAACCTGGTTTCACTCCCCAAACTATATATTCTAATTCAGCACCGCCGGCAAAGGTTTTTATGACGTAACATGACGTAACTTCACGTAAAAATTACGTTAAAATGTCAAATATTTTATTTACCGGTTAAAACCATAAAGAAGAGCTCGCATTTCCGTTCGAGCTGCTAAAATCGGACGCCAAATGTACCGCTCGAACAGAAGCTGGAACGGATTAGAGAGAGAGAGAGAGAGAATTTATGTGTGTAAGAGAGAGAGAGAGAGATGGTGACGTCACATGTGGGGTATTATGATGCAACACACACACACACACACACACACACACATGTACGTTTATTATACACACACATATGTACGTTTATTACACACACACGCACATTTGTACGTTTATTATACACACACATATATGTACGTATATTACACAATGACACACACACATGTACGTTTATTACACACAAACAATCACACATACACATATACGTTTATTACACACACACACAAATCTGCATGTGTGTGTGTAAATGTGTGTGTGGAATAGTTTACACACACACACATCAGCATGACACAAAGGTACAGCTCCGGACAGATCAATGGTCCACACCCCATCCATCAGCGACTTGGTTTGGGCCTGGTCAGATCTGGTAACAGTTGCAGGTGGAGGGAGGGGGGATGTTAGTGGGAGAGGAGGAGAGAAATGTGGGCGGAGCTATATAGGAGGGTAACGAATGATCAGGTAGAGAAGCCGTGTGTCAGGAGGAATGAATGAAGCATACACTGTGAACGGTATCGAATCACCAATAGTATAAAGCAGGGTTCTTTAAACTTTTTCAGTCGTGACCCAGTTTTTACTATGACATCATTCTCGCGACCCATACAGAAAGATCTTTTACAAATGATCAGAATTATCAACCAAAGAAAATACAAGGCCAGAAACTGAAACGTAATATTTATGATTAAAAGGAATTCTAACCAGAATTATAAACACTGCCTCACCTACCCCTCCCTCTCTCTCTCTCTCATTCTCTCTCAAGAAGGCTAATATTTGTGCAATGATTTTGTTTTATTGTTAATTAAATATATGAATATTCGATTATAAAAATATGTTAGGTGGATTCATGTATGAACTTCATATTTATTTTATTGTCACGAACATTATTATTTTATTTTATTCATGTATTTATTTTTGTGAGCCTGCGACGCAGTTTGGAGGAATTCGGGACCCGTAGTTTGAAGAATCCGGGTTTAAAGAAGTGCATACTGCATTAACGTAGGTGGATATAGGAGAGAAGAAATGTGATGATTTGAGGCGAGGGTGAGGGGGAAGAGGGTAAGAAAAATGAAGGTGATTAGTTGAAAAGTAATAATAAACAAATATAATTAGAATATCTGTTACATTATATCCTTTAAATAAAGGCACTGTCTTTTGTTCACCATCGTAGTGGGATAGACTACTGAATATATATTATCCTTTGGATATTAGACAGCTTTCACTGTATTCCTTTTATCCCTCGTTCTTACCCCGTAGGGGGGGTATTGCCTGTAATGATATGGGCAATACTTTAAGGGTTTTGGCGCCCCTTCGGCCCCAGCCACTAGCTTATATTACTTCAACTGTCCCTCCTATCTTCCTATTTCCTTCTTGCTTGCTGTCACACCTCTCTATCACCTTTTCCTGGTGCTAAATGACCTCGCTGTTACGCCACCTAATATCAATCAAATCCCTCGTGCTTGTAGTCCACCCTATTTATCACCTTCTCCCAAGCCCAGCTGCTTTTTTTTTTTTTTTTTTTTTTTTTTTTTGGCAGAAGACGGCTTAATTTTCTAACTTTTTTAATAATCATATTTGTCAACAAATTCATTAAGCTATTTACCAGGATTTTTTCTTCTAAACATGCATTTAAAAATAATCGATGTTAAACTTAAATAGGCGCCGCTATATGGTGTTTTCAATAAACTTGGTCTAATTTTATGCATAGGCTATATATATTACAGTATCTCTCAAGTAACTGGCAACCTTACACATCCTCCCTACTGTCTTATCCCTCTCTCGCTTGTCCTTCCCTCCTTTCTTACCGTTTATCTTTTCTTTCTCATATTTTTAACCTTCTCATTCGTTCTTAAAAAGTTTTAATGACATAGGCCTTTCTCCCTTATCACTTATAGTCCAATTATATGATTCGATTATCCTGTTCCTCTGTCCCAACAGTCATTCCTCCCTAAATCGCACCCCTCTCCTCCATTCTTTTTCAGCGGTGACCTACCCATCCCCACCTCACTCTTATTCATCTTTTTAATCAGACAATCACCCTTCATTTGTTTCATGTGGTCATACCACCTCAACCAATCCATTTGTGTGACTCCACAAATTTCTTGCTGGGAAATATCTGCATTTACATTTGTGCTCTCACATGTGTGTTCCTCTAACAAAGTCATCCCTTCATTCCGGATTTCAGGATAAGAGTTATAACTCTTATCTAATTAACAATTATGTTCGGTTATTGCAAATATGTATGTGTTTCATAGTGTGCCAGGACGAAATAAAAGTTGAGGTATATGGGAAGAAGAACCTAATTACAAGGGCGATGGCCACCGATAATGGAGTGAGGCCACAGGGACGTATTTTCTATGAGCGCCATAAAAACACTATAGATACCGTACCACATATATCGGGGACATGTTGTTTTCCGGCCACACACGATTTTGTTCTTCGGTGGGGTTTCACAGAGGAATAAGTGGTCAGCAAGTTTTGGGTCAGTGGTTGGCAGGTTGGGGAAACAGAGTTTGTTGGTTCTGGGTCAGAGGTTGACAAGTTGGTGATACAGAGTTTGCAGGTTCTGGGTCAGGGGTTGTCAGGTTGGGGGTATAACGCTGGCAAGCCGAGGTAAGGGACTGGCAGGTTAGGAGGTAAGGAGTTGGTATGATGGGGGTAGTCTTGGTCTGCATAGTTGGGGACAGTTACTAGGGATCCTTTGAAATCCACGCATACGCAAAAACTTTTCTTTTAACTTTCCAGATTACCTGCTTATACTGTACAGAATCATTAATATTGTTCTTTATCATCGAGTTGGGAACCAGCCTCTGTTACTGAATTTTATATTTCAATATTTGACACTACCAACTACAACCTGCTCTTTCATTGCACATAGGTGAAGCCTAAAGACACCAGCTGAACAGGGCAGTACTCCTATGGTTGGATATTGAACTGGTGATAAAGGCAGTTGGAGTTCCCGTTTCATCTGTCTCTCCATCTTCATTGATCTTGTTGTGTTTCATCTACTCCGAGAGTAATCCAACATTCACTCAAAGACAACACTTTCCCTCAGTTTACATTATACAAACAGGCATGATACACACCACAAACCAAATTCACAATTGAGAAGGCAATGAGGACTAACACAACACCCTCCCCGGAGACAATTGTGGATGACTCCATAAACCCTTCAAGGTCTGGATCTCCAGTTAACAATCTCTTGAGATGTCTTAGACTATTATCTGACTCACTCCAAATTACAGTAACTTCTGCAACATACTGTATGTGGATTATCAACAAATTTTCCTGCTGCTGAGCTGCACCTATCCTCCAGTAAGCCTCTCTTATTCTTTCTCTCCAAAACCCAAGTGTCATTGGTAACTGACAGCAACCCTTTCTCTGTCTGCTTTTGCTCACTCTATTCTTAATTTCATGCCAAAGGTGGATGCTACGTCTGTATATGCAATGACCTCACTCTCGTATTTCTCGACCATGACTTTTCTGAATTCTCAACCCTTTGGCTTCGGTTTACCTATTACTTTCATCTTAAATACATCTGCACTGTTTATCTCTCCCTCACTCTAATGACTATTGAAAATTCTATGACTATCTTACTTCAAAACTGGATCACATTCTATCTCATTCTTCTTGCTCAGAAATCTTCTTTTAAATACATTTTAATGTTCACTAAAACCTTTGACTTTCATTTCCCATCACAGACCCACCTGGTGAACAAGTCTTCATCTTTTATATCCTCAACAACCTGAAGCAGCTGTAATAGTTCAGCTCCTTTCCCATACTCCAGACTGCCTTGAAGATCAGCCCAATATTATGAACATATTTTTAACTTTTCATCCTTCTGCTTATACTGTTGAACTCATATTTCCATTGATTGGGCTCCTCAAATCACAATATTGTTTCCGTGTCCTGTTCTATCACTTCCCTAAGACCTTTGGACCCTTCCAGAAAGTGTCATCTGTGGCCGGAGGTTCCTACTCTCATTGGTTACTGACTGGGAGAAACTGAGGCAGTACTTTCATAATTTTCTAGTAAAGGAATTTGGTTTACATGGCCAGGGTTCAATTGAATGTGTTGCATGTGTCTTGGAGGTGATCCTCTCGGGCATGGAGGCATACATTCCATATCTGTACTTTCTTTATCTGATAAAAATAATTCTTGTGTTAATGAGGCTTGTTCTACTGCTGCTGTCCACAACAAGGAGGAGGCTTACAGATGGTAACGACGCTTTCAAACAAATGAATCTCGTATCCAGGATATTTCTACCAAGATTCGCGCCAAATCTATTCTTCAACTAGCCAAAATATCTTTTATCTCTGCGAAGTACAATTATCTTTCCAACTCTATCTCTTCCTGTTCATTGCCAATAATCACCCCAGCAACTTTACTTCGTCCACTTTTCGTGTCTCATTCATCCTGATGGAAATATTGCCACCATTTTTCCCGACAAAGCTGGAAGTTTCTCTCAAATCTTTGCCTCTAACTTTACTCTGGATGATTGCAGGGCTATTCCTTCATCTCCACCCCCTCTGACTAACTTATATCTGCCATTAGAATCTATTGAAATGAAATATTTTCTGCCCTATCTGGCCTTGATATTGATATGGTGTATAGTCCATGTGGGAATCCTCTTATTGTCCTTTAAAATTGTACTCCAGTGCTGACTCCCTTCCCATGCAGACTGTTCAGACTTTGTCCGTCATCTCATAATTTCCTTCCTACTAAAAATTTATTCTGATCCAACCTGTTCGGACTCTCCCCAACTCTCAAACTATCGCCTCATTGCTTTGATTTCATATCTACTTAAAAATCTTTGAATATGTTCTTAACATCAAAGTTCAAATGCACCTTACTCGTCATGACCTTCTTTCTGATCGTCAGTATGGTTTCCGTCAGGGATACTCTACTGGCGATCTTCTATGGCTCCTTTCTGACTCATGGTCATCCTCTATTCAGAACATCAGTGAAAGTTTTACTGTTGCGCTAAGCATAAAGAACTTTTGATAGAATTTGGCAAAAAACTATTAATTTTCCAAACTGAGTTCATTCAATTTTTATCCCTCCATCTGCGCCTTTATCCCTGATTTCTTCTCTGACGTCAGTTTTATAGCTGCTGTTGTAGATGGTCAACTTCTCTCACAAGACTATCAATAATCTTTTCAACTGTATTTCTTCAACTTTCCAATTGTATTCTGATAATTTCTCTCTTCTTCATTACTCCACACAGTTTGACAATCGTCCATCCACACAGCTCCTCTCTACATCACGTGATGATGTAGTGTCACGCCTGACTTTCTGTCCTTTCCCTTATATCCAATTGGTGAAGAGAAAACCTTATGGCCTTCAACACAAAAAACACAGTTCCTTCACCTTTCAACTCACACTAATAATCCAAAAGACTATACCCTCTTCTTCAATGACACACAACTTAATATTAATGGAGTTTCTGGTGAAAAATATTCACAATGGTAGACAAAAATATTTATTTCCAAACAGTTTAGGCGACCACTTTGGCCTTATTCAATGGTCGCAAAAACTGTTCGGAAATACTTCTTTTCGCCTGTCATTGTGGGCGTTCATTTTGTTGACGTTCACGCTAGTGTGAATTCTCACTTAGATTATACGTACTTGTTTCCATTGTCTGAATAACGTTAGCCATGAATGTAACCAAATGGTCATATTATATGGTTAACATTTTAGTGCTAATTCTCAGAGCAACTATGATGAGACATAATCAAACATTTACAACACTATTCAGAAGTCGTATTTTCGAAGCCAAGGTCTGCGTCAAGTGTCTGAACACTACAAGGTCTCTGTCATTGGTTGTGGAAGGGATGGAGGGGTTGGGAACTTGGGAGGGAGAAGGTGCTAGTGTTCGGCTTTGTGCTAAGTGTGTATTTGATCTGCCTTGAGGGAGATGCTAACAAATTTTAGTTAAGGGACCCTGTGATGTAGTCAGAAAATTTGAGGTTAGTGAGTCCTTCAAACATTGCCACGAAACACCACCTATATGGAAGGAGCTTGTTTCGTGGCATGGTCAGGAGGAATCAGAAGCCTCCAGGTCTCATACACGATCACAGGGTCCTTAATGCCTTGTATTTTATCACTGGTTTATTTTTATAGTATTCTTTTTTTTTAATAGACTTTGAGTTTAGTTTGCAATGAGTAATTAATTCTCAATATTTGATGGTATATTTTAGATTCCAGAAACATAATGTATAGTTGAGGACACATGAGACAGATACACTTAAAACGGGTACCTCATCGAACATTATGGTAGGATGAGACGACGTGTGTAGTGGTGCATCCTAACAATGAGGGGTCCGTTGTAAGTGTGTCTGTTTCATATGTTTGTAAGTGTACATAGGGGAAATGGGCTGCCTCACATTAATAGACATAATAAGTGACTAGACATAGTGAAATTAGGGGGATTAGAGAAAGGGTTTTTATTTAATAGATCAAACTATTGTAAAAAGGTAGTTTTCTTATGACATTCTATCTCGTTCTGGAGTTGTTTATATTCTGATAAATTGATTATTATCTAAGTTGCAAGATATCGTTAATTGAATAAAATAGTCAATTACATTATAATAATCCACACCATATTAATGAAGTAGATGTGATATGTACTGCAACTCTTGGTGGACAGAAGGAATTGCCCATTATAAAGGGACATGATATTTATTGTTGCAGGATTAGTGATCCTGATACATTGACAATGTACTTTGATATTAATGATTGAGTCAGAAAAAAAAAAAAAAACGGAGGTTAAACAGAATGGAAGACAGGGTAGAACTTGTGGCTAGACCAGGGAAATATTCTTATAAAAATGAGCATTAATGACTCCCAAAACAAGATACGGTCGAGTTCCATTCATTAGACCAATAAAACGACCGATCAATAAGATACACTGTACTCTAAAGTGCTAATTAATTAATATATAAGTAAGTCTATGGAGGCTAAGAATTAACATGTATCCTATACAATTATATTATTTGATAACCAAATGTGGTGGTGGCTACGTTGCATTAGCAATGTACACCTGAATCATCCATCAGAAAAAGTGGTGATAAATGTCAAGCTGTCATAAATAATGATAATTCATGATACACTCACACACACTCTTATAACCAACCAGCGAAATATCTCTGATATTTTATACTCCTGTAGGAAGATAAATATATTTCCCTTTTAGAACGCGATATCTTTACCATCACCCATGACAGAATCCAGTAAAAGTAGAAGTTAATTTGTAGATTACCACGTTGAAAAAATAATATAAATATATGAAAAGAAATTACTGCATTTACATTCAGCGAAGTTTGACACACAAATTAATGTGCTTGGTCTATCATGAGAAACATTTTTCTGGAAACAAAATATTAAAAGTATAAGATATTTATTTCAAGGCATGTACAGAATTTTGCAAATAACTCTTGGACTAAAAACCACCAGGGTGAGGTAAACTAATTACTGATAATGTCAACAAAATAAAAGACTAATATTGATCTGTGTGAAATTTTCAAGGCGTCCTATGCAGTAGGCTACACTCCACTAACATAATTTACTGCCCCCTATTTCTAATGTTAAGGAACCTGTGATCGTGTATGATAATTGGAGGCTTCTGATTCCACCTGACCATGCCACGAAACAAGCTCCTTCCATATAAGTGGTGTTTAGTGGCAATATTTGTAGGACTCATTTATTTCCAATTTTCTGACTACATCACAGGGTCCCTTAATTAAAGAACTAATTTCATGTTTGTTTTCAAATAGTAATGTCTTGGTGGGAAAATTATTATGTCCTAAGGAGATGTGAATATTGCATATAGTTTAGATGATACATCATATTTTCCAAAGATACCTATATACAGCTGGTCATACTCCCGTGAGGCCCACCCAGCGTTGTCAACGTTGGCCGAGATAACCCCGAAACACTAGTGGATAACCAGCTTTTAGTTTTTCAACTACCACTCTTTTCTTTCTATTTCCTTCCTTCTTGCTGTCTCGCCTCTCTATCACCGTTTTCTGGCGCTATATGACCACGCTGTTGCGGCGCCTAATATCAATCAATCAATCAACCTCTACATATTGAGAACCAAAATGCGATCTACAACATAATCTCAGCCGTAGTTTTTCGAATCATATAATTGGACTATAAGTGATAAGGGAGAAAGGCCTATGTCATTAAAACTTTTTAAGCACGTCATAATGTTTGGCGCGAGAAGGTCGAGGCAACAAAAAAAATGAAGGTCCTCATTATACAGGTACTTACCCCATCTCTAGTATTTCGTTGGGTACCCTTTTCGCTTTATACACTCTCGAAGACGCCGAGGGACTGACTTAGCAAGGTGTTTGAGCAACTGAGGGTCTATATTGTTCCAAATATCTTGGATGGCAGCCTCGAGTTTGGGAATTGATGATGTGTCGCGGTCACGCAACTTTCTTTTCGTTAACGCCCACAAGTTCTCAATCGGGTTTAAATCTGGCGAATTTCCAGGCCAGTCTTTAATAGAATTCACGTGCACAAAATCAAACCAGTCCTTGATAAGGTTAGCAGTGTGGCAAGGAGCACCGTCCTGCATAAACACGTCTGTTTGGCAACGTTCAAAACAATCTTCCAAATTATCATTCAGTAGCTCCAAGTATCGGTCTGCATTTATCATTACATTCTTAGGTAATATCACCAATCTTCCCACACCACCATGGTAACCAAAAGCACCCCACACCATTAATTTATCAGGGAATTTTTCAGTCCCTTTGATGAATTTTGTAGCAAACTGATCACTTCCTGGCGGCCTGTACACTTTACCACCTCTATTCCCAGTCACAGTGAACGTAGCCTCATTGGTCCACAACACTCTCTGCCACTTAGCCTCATCCCACTCCAGATATTTTTTGCTAAAAGCAACCCTATTTCCTCTCTGCTTAAGAGTGACAATTGGTTTCTTGCGCGCGGTGTGGTGGGAGAATTTCAGATCGTTGTGGAGCCGGCGCTGTATGGTTCGCACCGACACATCAGCCAGTAACACTGGGTTATTTTCCTTTAATTCTGGTGCTGTTATACGTGGCTCACTATCCAACTGCCTCCTTAGAATCATTAGAGTACGTGGGGTAGTTTTCCTTGGCCGTCCTGTCGACTTTTTCTGTAATGGCGGGTCACAGTTTCCAAAGTCATGAAATTTTTTAGTCCATCGCTGGACACTGCGTAGAGAAACGCCAGTTGTAATAGCTATTTCCTTATTAGATTTTCCTGCCTTACAGAGTGATGTAACAGCAGCTATCTGCTCACTTGTCAGCTCTTTTACCTCATACCCATCGCTACACAATGCCCACAAACAGGAGAGGAACAAGGGAAAATTATGGGAACACGCGCGTTACACTTCCCCTCACTAAGCTTGCCCAAAGGCACCTAAAATTTGAAATAACTGATTCCTGAACGATACTTTGTCAATTCGATACGCTCAGCTACCAACGGCTTACTTACCAGACAGTATGGCGGATTATGCTTAATACAAGAAGAGCATGATCCAAATACGTCATAATGTTTGGCGCGGTCTCTCTCGCGCCAAACATTATGACGTGCACTGTATATAGCCTATGCATAAAATTAGACCAAGTTTATTGAAAACGCCATATAGCGGCGCCTATTTAAGTTTAACATCGATTATTTTTAAGGAAATGCATATTTAGAAGAAAAAATCCTGGTAAATAGCTTAATGAATTTGTTGACAAATATGATTATTACAAAAGTTAGAAAATTAAGCCGTCTTCTGCCGAAAAAGAAAACAAAACAGCTGGGCTTGGGAGAAGGTGATAAATAGGGTGGACTACAAGCACGAGGGATTTGATTGATATTAGGTGGCGTAACAGCGAGGTCATTTAGCACCAGGAAAAGGTGATAGAGAGGTGTGACAGCAAGCAAGAAGGAAATAGGAAGATAGGAGGGACAGTTGAAGTAATATAAGCTAGTGGCTGGGGCCGAAGGGGCGCCAAAACCCTTAAAGTATTGCCCATATCATTACAGGCAATACCCCCCCTACGGGGTAAGAACGAGGGATAAAAGGAATACAGTGAAAGCTGTCTAATATCCAAAGGATAATATATATTCAGTAGTCTATCCCACTACGATGGTGAACAAAAGACAGTGCCTTTATTTAAAGGATATAATGTAACAGATATTCTAATTATATTTGTTTATTATTACTTTTCAACTAATCACCTTCATTTTTCTTACCCTCTTCCCCCTCACCCTCGCCTCAAATCATCACATTTCTTCTCTCCTATATCCACCTACGTTAATGCAGTATGCACTTCTTTAAACCCGGATTCTTCAAACTACGGGTCCCGAATTCCTCCAAACTGGGTCGCAGGCCCCAAAAAATTAATACATGAATAAAATAGAATAATAATGTTCGTGACAATAAAATAAATATGAAGTTCATACATGAATCCACCTAACATATTTTTATAATCGAATATTCATATATTTAATTATCAATAAAACAAAATCATTGCACAAATATTAGCCTTCTTGAGAGAGAATGAGAGAGAGAGAGAGAGAGAGGGAGGGGTAGGTGAGGCAGTGTTTATAATTCTGGTTAGAATTCCTTTTAATCATAAATATTACGTTTCAGTTTCTGGCCTTGTATTTTCTTTGGTTGATAATTCTGATCATTTGTAAAAGATCTTTCTGTATGGGTCGCGAGAATGATGTCATAGTAAAAACTGGGTCACGACTGAAAAAGTTTGAAGAACCCTGCTTTATACTATTGGTGATTCGATACCGTTCACAGTGTATGCTTCATTCATTCCTCCTGACACACGTCTCTCTACCTGATCATTCGTTACCCTCCTATATAGCTCCGCCCACATTTCTCTCCTCCTCTCCCACTAACATCCCCCCTCCCTCCACCTGAAACTGTTACCAGATCCGACGAGGCACAAACCAAGTCGCTGATGGATGGGGTGTGGACCATTGATCTGTCCGGAGCTGTACCTCAATGAGTATGTGTGTCCTCTGTGTGTGTGTGTGTGTGTGTGTGTGTGTTCTCTCTCTTATACTCTGTGTGAGTGTGTGTTCTCTCTATCTCGGTGTTCATGTGTGTGTACTTTTTGATTGTGTATCTGTGTGTGCTTTCTGACTGTGTGTGTGTGTGTGTGTGTGTGCCAAAAAACATACCTGTAGTAAGGCTTACAAAATCGGGTTGAGATTTTTCAAGTTTTTAAACTTTTTTGCTTCAAAGCGTGTATGAAGCAAATATTTTTTGAAAATGGCACCAACTTTTTTAAGCCATACGTCTAACTGTTATAATGTTCCTGACTGTATATCAATGAAAACACCTCTCACTAAGATAATAATTTAATAAAGTTGCTCGCTAAACTATAAAATGTCTCCTTAGTCCTAATTCATATAGGCATCTTCCCCGGACAGCGCCGAGTACCTCCGCTATATATATATATATATATATATATATATATATATATATATATATATACTACCACGAAATAACATTTAAATAGAGCTACATTGTAATGAAACACATTTGCATGAAAGCATTAACTCGTACACATTTGCATACACGTTGCAGTCTGTCACAGACAGTAGTGTATCACACACACACACACACACACACACACACACAGCGGATATTGCAGCAGAGTCTTGCTACCTTACCCATTGATCCTTACCTCCGAGGCAACACACACACACATATACCAGTCACACCACGTAGCCGACACAAAACACCTGGTTCACACTTTTGTTAACCCGAGCACACATGGAGCAGTACACACACACACACACACACACACACACACAAGAGGTACTGCAATTGAATTAAATAATTTAACCCTGCATTAAATGGGTAATACACTTTTGGTACCATAGAGCACCTTGATTCCTCCAAAGTGTGCCAGGAAACGGGACAAGATTAAAAAAAATAATGGTGGCTAGTTGCCAGGATTAGTTTGAAGGGATGAGTGGCTCCAGATATCCCAACACTGTACACTCGTGATACATAATTTCTGACCAGAGACGAACGGCAGGCACCACACATATATACACTGCATTCGAACTCAGCCATTATAGGTGTACTGGGAGGGGAAATGAGCAATACCAGGCGATTCGAAGCTTTCTGCTCTTCACACTCTGGTCAGAAATTATGTATCACGAGTGTACATACATACAGTGTGATAGTTCCTTCCCTCAGCCAGTCACAATATAACTGAATTACTTGGCTGTGCTTCAAACGATTAAACAACTTGGAATAGATGGCGAACTGTGTTTTGTTGTTCTAACCACAGAGGATTCACTCATATTGGGGCTGGCGTTTATTTTTTTGTTATTTCGACTTAATTAACGGCTATCAATTTCGTAAAGGCCATTAAGGTGATAAAATTATAGAGTAAGTGTATGTAGAGAAGTGTACGTGTGTGTTGTGTGTTGTATGTGAGAAGTGTACCGGTACGTGTGTGTTGTATGTAGAGAAGTGTACCGGTACATGTGTGTTGTGTGTTGTATGTAGAGAAGTGTGTTGTGTTGTATGTGAGAAGTGTACGTGTGTTGTGTTGTGTATGTGAGAAGTGTACGTGTGTTGTGTTGTGTTGTGTATGTGAGAAGTGTACGTGTGTGTTGTGTGTTGTATGTGAGAAGTGTACGTGTGTGTTGTGTGTTGTATGTGAGAAGTGTACGTGTGTGTTGTGTGTTGTATGTGAGAAGTGTACGTGTGTGTTGTGTGTTGTATGTGAGAAGTGTACGTGTGTGTTGTGTGTTGTATGTGAGAAGTGTACGTGTGTGTTGTGTGTTGTATGTGAGAAGTGTAGGCCTTACGTGTGTGTTGTGTGTTGTATGTGAGAAGTGTACGTGTGTGTTGTGTGTTGTATGTGAGAAGTGTACGTGTATGTTGTGTGTTGTATGTGAGAAGTGTACGTGTGTGTTGTGTGTTGTATGTGAGAAGTGTACGTGTGTGTTGTGTGTTGTATGTGAGAAGTGTACGTGTGTGTTGTGTGTTGTATGTGAGAAGTGTACGTGTGTGTTGTGTGGTGTATGTGAGAAGTGTAGGCCTTACGTGTGTGTTGTGTGTTGTACAGTAGTCCCCATACATCAGCAAACCTCCTTCTAATGACGTGTGGAATAGGCCAAGTTCAAACTAATTCAGAGATCTTGGTGTTAGATACACAATATCTCTATGAATCATCTGTATATGTTGAGTCTGGTATGACATGCATATATTATCTTCAAAACTAGCACCAAATTGTAATATAACAAGGGAAAACAATATATGATGTGAACCTCCACTCTCCCAGTACTGTAATCGTTACACATTGATGCTACATTTTAACTTTTATTGTTTTATTACACATTTGAATATGGTAATGTTTCCTTCCTCGCCATCATCCACACAGCCTTGTCCGCTACACATACAAACTATATATATATATATATATATATATATATATATATATATATATATATATATATATATATATATATATATATATATATATATATATATATATATATAATAAAACGAAATAATCTTCGTGTCCCTATGCTATATTATATGTATATAACAAAAAACACAAATATATCACATTGTTTCCAAGGCTTAACTCTCACAAATATTTGTAAGTTGCATATAGTTGTAATAGTGATTATCGTCAAGGAGGTTTACTCTGGGATTCATTGTGTTGCCGTTTTGAATTGTATTCCAAATATTGTTCCAATTTATGTAAAAGATCAGCATAATTTTCTTCTCTTACTAATAGTGACTGTTGTGTCGGGTTACTGAAGTAGGATTGCTGAACTAAAGTTTTCCTATCAATTACACTACAGTTTCCTTACTACGATAATACTGGCAACATTCCTGTTACATATAATCTCAGTCTTGGGTGTAGGGGCCTGAGGCTGGGCTATCGTGGCCTCATCATTTAAGGGGTAGTATACTTTTGGTACATTGGAGTGCATTGATTCATCCAAAGTATGTCAGGAAACACAATCAGTGAATAAATATAATTATATCCTTTTGCATGGAATAGTTAGGATGAATTAGTTGCTCCAGATTTACCAACACTGACTGTACTCTCTCCTTTAGGGACGGTAGACGAACCTTGTCCCAGTGGTGGCATTACAAGGGGAAAATCTTCTGTGTACTGTAGCGGGCAAAAGTGTTTTTCCACATTGGGGTGACTTTAGTAAACATTTGACTGTTTTTCTTTAATTGTGAGATGTAATTTTTTATATAACAATCAAGAATCAGCTTCTTACTTCCAGTAAACAGTCACACACAGAATTAAAGCAATAACATCATAGGAGTATAATAATAATATGATAACAATGGTGAGTTCACTGTATGAGTCACCCAGGAGTGGAAAGAAAGAATTGTCTACAAAGAAGAAGATTTATGGCTTTATGTCTAGGCTATCGACTCATGGTGTTGGTCATTAAGGCAGTCAGTGTTGTCACATCAACACATCTTCCCCCAGCATACAAGGTTACATCCTAGCTCTAACAGCCGGGTACCTACTTACTGCTAGGTAAACAGGGACATAGGGGGCTCCCGGCCAGCAGGAGAGCCAGGCACCAGGCTCCACACACCAGCTCTAACACACTAACCCACTACTATAAAATAAAGATGCGAGGACAAGTAAGAGGTAAGGGGGAGAGAGAGGCAAAAAAATATAAAGGACGGAAGGAAAGAGGGTGAGAAATGCAAGAAAAATCACAGAAAATGAAGTGAAAATGGAAGAGAAGGAAGGAAGTGAGAGAGGTGGGCAAGGAAGGAAAGGAGGGACACTAAATTTTAGAGATGAAAATTAGAATGCCAGGTAGGAATTGCAAGAACTAAAAAGTGGGTTAAAATGATCCAAGTTTGCTGCTGCGAGGTTCAATAATTCAGGAAAGTTTGAATAAATGACGGTGAAAAGGTCCCCGATGCAGCCAGCCGTGCCACCAGCTTATTAATGGGATGGAATACATTTGGTACATTGGAGTGCCTTGATTCCTCCAAAGTATGCCAGGAAACACGACCAGATGAACAAAAATAATGGTGTCCTGTTGCTTGGAATACTTTGGAGGAATCGGTTCCTCCAGATTTACCAACACTGCTAGACCCCTTACTTAATTAAGTTGTGTAATAAGGGAGTGTAATGAGTCGGAATAAATCAGGTGGTAATGTTGGCAGAGAATAATTATGTTGAGCCACAAGGAAAGGATATGAGAGGTTAATAAAAGGAGGCCGGCAAGCAGTGTTACCAACTGTATACTGACTCGACCCATGGTTAGGTCAGGATAGGTTAGATTAGATTAGGCTAGGTCAGGTTAGGTTAGGCTAGCTTAGGTTAGGTTAGGTTAGATTAGACCAGGTTAGGATAGGCTAGGTTAGTTTGGTTAGGTAAGATTAATAGAGAGAAATATGAACTGGGAAAGTCAATGAGACTATTTTTAAGGATATCCTATGGTTAGTTTTATCGCTTCAGTCCAAGAGTCATTATGAACTTTTATGGCACATACCCCTGAGAGCAGCAAGGGGTCGAACCAGTATACAGTTGGTAATAATGCTACCCGGAATATAAAGGGACAAGAAGGGAGAGTGTACACTTGATCAAAAAAGTATCGCGCATTTCCCTCGTGAAACATTCTGACACCTAAGACGATGGCTACTGAAAACGAGCTTGTTTATCATGAGCTGTAGCGATCATTTACAGAACCATGGGACCCCACCTGCGCCAGACTTTTTTGAGCCAGTGTACATACAGCCACAATCAAATATCCACCAACACTTTCCTTCCATCGTGCAACAAATAAATCAGTATCATATCAAAATATAATCATACAACACCTTACATCAACTCAACCCCCTCAATTATTATTATTATTATTATGAGGTGCTGCAAAATCATACATGTGTTGTTCTTTATTACCAAGATATTTACTACGATGGAAGGAAAGAGTCGGTGGTTATTTGATTGTGGCTGTATGTATTGTATAAAAAAATATAAGACAGATTAGTTAAGTGCACATGTACGATATAAACACACATACGTACTCAGACATGACACGGTAAATAAAGAGAATTTGCAAAAAAGTGGATTATAGAGAAGTGAAGAAACACGAGCCAGAAATGATAGAAGGAAAGAAAGGATGTGAGGCGGAAGAATAGAAAAAAAAAAAAAACATAATAATAATAATAATTGTTAATGTGGAAGCAGAAGCAGAAATTTAGAAAGGAACAAAAGCGGAATAATAGAAAAAAATCATAATAACTATTTTAATGTGGAGGCGGGAACGGGAAAATTAATTAAATGAACATATGAAAGAATAGGAAAAAATATGAATTATGAGGCAGGAGGCAGGAAGAAGATAAGACATAACAAAGATAAGACATAACAAAGATAAGACATAACAAAGATAAGACATAACAAAGATAAGACATAACAAAGATAAGACATAACAAAGATAAGACATAACAAAGAACATAAGACAGACATAACACAAAACATTAACTGCAATGTGAAGTAATATTTGGTTCATGAGACAAGAACAGGAAGAAGATAGAAATTAATAGAGACGAAAGAATATATATATATATATATATATATATATATTGTTAACGATGAAGGCAGAAGGGGGAAGATAAAGATAAACCTTGGAATGAACCTTGGTAGACTGCAATGTGAGGAAAACACTCAGAGAGAATCATAGGTACAGCCACAATCAAATATCCATCAACACTTTCCTTGTTCAATGACCACCTTTATGTTATAATTCAAGAAGTGCTGAGTGAGGCAACAGGACTTTTGCCGCCGACTGTACAGTACATCGCAAACGGATGAGAAAGCAAGCATGAAAATACGAGTAAAGCAAAATACAGGAGAAAACAAACATGAATTGGAAAGGAAAAACAGGTAAAAAAAAGTGTCACGGTAAGATACAAAAGAGAAGAATACAAGCAACAACCGAAAAGATGACATCAGGCACAACCACAGTAAATACAGAGAAGGTAAAAGAAGTTCAAGAGAATAAACACAAAACTTCGAAACATCAAACGACAGAACAAGAACGGATGTGAACAATAATATCTTAATAAAAAATAGGGTGTGCATGGCCACGATTAATTTAAGAAAGAAAGAAAAAAATATATATGTACACACACGATATCGTAAGAGTATAGGAAGGAAAGGGGAAGGAGAGGTAGAGTGGAGTCTGAGCCAATCAACCAGCCACCCGCTTTAAACAATACACCTTTAAGGGGCCCCGTGATGTAGTCAGAAAATTGTAGGTTAGTGAGTCCTTCAAACATTACCACGAAACACCACCTTTATGGAAGGAGCGTGTTTCGTGGCATGCTCAGGAGGAATCAGAAGCCTTCAATTTTCATACACGATCACAGGGTCCTTAAAGGAAGATTCTCGTTGTTGGTGAATTGGAAGGTTTGTGCTTCATGCAAACTATGACATCAAACAACACATTCAAACTATGACATCAAACAACACATTCAAACTATGACATCAAACAACACATGCAAACTATGACATCAAACAACACATTCAAACTATGACATCAAACAACACATTCAAACTATGACATCAAACAACACATTCAAACTATGACATCAAACAACACATTCAAACTATGACATCAAACAACACATTCAAACTATGACATCAAACAACACATTCAAACTATGACATCAAACAACACATTCAAACTATGACATCAAACAACACATTCAAACTATGACATCAAACAACACATTCAAACTATGACATCAAACAACACATTCAAACTATGACATCAAACAACACATTCAAACTATGACATCAAACAACACATTCAAACTATGACATCAAACAACACATTCAAACTATGACATCAAACAACACATTCAAACTATGACATCAAACAACACATTCAAACTATGACATCAAACAACACATTCAAACTATGACATCAAACAACACATTCAAACTATGACATCAAACAACACATTCCAACTATGACATCAAACAACACATTCAAACTATGACATCAAACAACACATTCAAACTATGACATCAAACAACACATTCAAACTATGACATCAAACAACACATTCAAACTATGACATCAAACAACACATTCAAACTATGACATCAAACAACACATTCAAACTATGACATCAAACAACACATTCAAACTATGACATCAAACAACACATTCAAACTATGACATCAAACAACACATTCAAACTATGACATCAAACAACACATTCAAACTATGACATCAAACAACACATTCAAACTATGACATCAAACAACACATTCAAACTATGACATCAAACAACACATTCAAACTATGACATCAAACAACACATTCAAACTATGACATCAAACAACACATTCAAACTATGACATCAAACAACACATTCAAACTATGACATCAAACAACACATTCAAACTATGACATCAAACAACACATTCAAACTATGACATCAAACAACACATTCAAACTATGACATCAAACAACACATTCAAACTATGACATCAAACAACACATTCAAACTATGACATCAAACAACACATTCAAACTATGACATCAAACAACACATTCAAACTATGACATCAAACAACACATTCAAACTATGACATCAAACAACACATTCAAACTATGACATCAAACAACACATTCAAACTATGACATCAAACAACACATTCAAACTATGACATCAAACAACACATTCAAACTATGACATCAAACAACACATTCAAACTATGACATCAAACAACACATTCAAACTATGACATCAAACAACACATTCAAACTATGACATCAAACAACACATTCAAACTATGACATCAAACAACACATTCAAACTATGACATCAAACAACACATTCAAACTATGACATCAAACAACACATTCAAACTATGACATCAAACAACACATTCAAACTATGACATCAAACAACACATTCAAACTATGACATCAAACAACACATTCAAACTATGACATCAAACAACACATTCAAACTATGACATCAAACAACACATTCAAACTATGACATCAAACAACACATTCAAACTATGACATCAAACAACACATTCAAACTATGACATCAAACAACACATTCAAACTATGACATCAAACAACACATTCAAACTATGACATCAAACAACACATTCAAACTATGACATCAAACAACACATTCAAACTATGACATCAAACAACACATTCAAACTATGACATCAAACAACACATTCAAACTATGACATCAAACAACACATTCAAACTATGACATCAAACAACACATTCAAACTATGACATCAAACAACACATTCAAACTATGACATCAAACAACACATTCAAACTATGACATCAAACAACACATTCAAACTATGACATCAAACAACACATTCAAACTATGACATCAAACAACACATTCAAACTATGACATCAAACAACACATTCAAACTATGACATCAAACAACACATTCAAACTATGACATCAAACAACACATTCAAACTATGACATCAAACAACACATTCAAACTATGACATCAAACAACACATTCAAACTATGACATCAAACAACACATTCAAACTATGACATCAAACAACACATTCAAACTATGACATCAAACAACACATTCAAACTATGACATCAAACAACACATTCAAACTATGACATCAAACAACACATTCAAACTATGACATCAAACAACACATTCAAACTATGACATCAAACAACACATTCAAACTATGACATCAAACAACACATTCAAACTATGACATCAAACAACACATTCAAACTATGACATCAAACAACACATTCAAACTATGACATCAAACAACACATTCAAACTATGACATCAAACAACACATTCAAACTATGACATCAAACAACACATTCAAACTATGACATCAAACAACACATTCAAACTATGACATCAAACAACACATTCAAACTATGACATCAAACAACACATTCAAACTATGACATCAAACAACACATTCAAACTATGACATCAAACAACACATTCAAACTATGACATCAAACAACACATTCAAACTATGACATCAAACAACACATTCAAACTATGACATCAAACAACACATTCAAACTATGACATCAAACAACACATTCAAACTATGACATCAAACAACACATTCAAACTATGACATCAAACAACACATTCAAACTATGACATCAAACAACACATTCAAACTATGACATCAAACAACACATTCAAACTATGACATCAAACAACACATTCAAACTATGACATCAAACAACACATTCAAACTATGACATCAAACAACACATTCAAACTATGACATCAAACAACACATTCAAACTATGACATCAAACAACACATTCAAACTATGACATCAAACAACACATTCAAACTATGACATCAAACAACACATTCAAACTATGACATAACTACTTGTTAGTAATATTGAGGTGATTTGTTTCCTGACATACCGTACCTTGGAGGAATCAAGAGCCTTCCAATTTACGAAGGAGAGCATCTCCACTTTTAAATATTTGCATTGTTGAAATATATATCGTTCACCAATTAAATGAAGGCAGTAAATCCTGGGTGTGAGAGCCTTTATGTTGGTCTCAGAGGACCAGGCAGTGAAGGAAGGAAGTATATAGTGGAAAGACGGAAGTGGCGGCTTCAGAGAGAGAGAACTGTTATATAGGAAGGAAGGTGTCATATAGAATGTAAGGTGTCATAAGGAATGTAAGGTGTCATAAGGAATGTAAGGTGTCATATAGAATGTAAGGTGCCATAAGGAATGTAAGGTGTCATAAGGAATGTAAGGTGTCATATAGAATGTAAGGTGTCACAAGGAATGTAAGGTGTCATATAGAATGTAAGGTGTCATACAGGATAGAGGGTGTGACACAGGGTATATATAATATAGTGACGAGGGTGTGTGTTACATTGGATAAGGAGTAACATACAGGGTTCTCATTAAGAGTCAATATACATGTTGAGTAATTCAGGGTAAAATTCTTCCATATTCCTGGACTCCATGACTGTCCTAAATGTTGGAAATATATTATGTTTTAGGATCATGTTAGTAAGGTCTGCATATGTTACCTGTATTCTATGGTGTGTATTAGTCAACACCTCACACGTAAATAAAGTTGTTTTGTAGGGTGACCAATTAAAGTTTTACATAACCAAATTTACAACGTGTGATTTTTCGAGATAACTTGTATTCCATGCAGTCTCATCCTTCTCTATTTCTCTCCTTCTTACTCTATTTTCTTTCCCTCATTCCTACTGTAATTTTCCCCACGCAGTCAGTCTCCTCTCTCATTCTCTCTCTCTCTCCTACTCTGATTTGGTCCATGCAGTGTCCTTCTCTATCTGACTCTTTCTCTCTCCTTTTCCATCTGATTCTCTCTCGCTCCTCCTTTTCCATCTGACTCTCTCTCTCTCTTCCTTCTCTATCTAACTCTCTCTCCCTCTGCCGTACCCAGTACAACAGGCTCAGATCCAAGGTCCCCGTGAGGTGTTCATACAGAGTGGGTCTACAATAAAGCTCAAGTGCCTGGTCAACACACACTCCGACAACGTGGGTGCCGTCGTCTGGTTCAGGGACGCCTCAGAGCTTGACTACGACTCCTCCAGGTACTGTCAGTTACTGAGCCATATAGACAAGAAGAACATTGATGGTGGTGTTGACGATGGTGTAGTAGGTAGTGGGACGATGGCTCTGTAGTGTGTATGTACAGTATAGCTATGGAGTCATCGTACCGGTACCAACCCATCGTTTAACACCATCAATTTTCTAGCCGCTGGAAATGAGTGGATGCAATGTAGTGAGTGGGTAGAGAGTGTGAG
>JAWQEG010002384.1:0-26698 GCA_033782935.1 Petrolisthes cinctipes | reverse complement strand
ACACGAGTCACAGCCAGGGTTGCAAGTATGGATACGAAAGTATCCTTTGGATACTTTTTGATGTTACTGATACGTTTTTACGACGCTGGACAAAAGGATACGAAATTGAATGAGGAGGACAAAAATGGATACGTTTTGCTATTTTTATTAAAGAATTGGATACTTTTTAATATTAATTTGCTTACAGTCATTATTTTTTACGAAAAAGTGAACACCAATCAGAACTCATAATTACTATATCGCTCCCAATTGAATGATAGGGTAACTGTTTGGTGAGCACCGAGCGGGGACTCTGCTGCTGGGGAGTAAACACGCCGTGGGCTCGTTGTCATTTATTCATATTTTGTAGTGTAAGTGAACAGTATAATATTATATAAAACTAGTCTTGCATAGCGCTAGTCAAATACAGGCAGGCCGCCATTGAGGACATGGAGAAATAAGTGTGCAATATTGTACTATCATAATTTGTGCTTCTTTAGTTAAAGTTTTTTTTTAATAATAATTTGTATTGCACTTAAATTAATACATTCTGTACAATGACGCTCTTTTGCCCTTTTGGGACGTGTTATTTTTAGGAGTGTAGATTCGCGCGGTCATAGGTTTAAATACTCAAATAAATAATGTTCTTGGAAGACCCAAACAGTAGTTTAAGTTTCGCTCCAAATTTGTAGTGTACAGCCCAAGGCCTAGAGATATTTCCGACTGACGTCAGGAAGTTATTTTTACGCAGGAAAACAGAAATATACCATTCTCCGTGAGTCCGTCACCAGCAGGCAGCAAATAGCAACTTGGCTGCCAACCGTATGATGTCTAAAAAGACGGTAAGAATTATTACTTATTTTAAAGCACATTCCTCATTAACTATAATGCATTTTTTTAAAGAAAAAATATTGGATACCTTTTGGATACTATTTTACATTATTTGGATACGTTTTGTATATTTTGGATACATTTATATTTTCCCCACTTGCAACACTGGTCACAGCTGCATACCAACCCTACCGGGCTTACCCATGATAAAATTAACGTAGGGGTGGTAACGAAACTTTTTTTGCCGACTGTACAGTTGTACCATAGCGATAACATTAATGATTATTGTAATTACATTCGTGGGGCTGATATATTTTTTTTTTTTTCAACTTGCATGGAATATAATTGTTTACTCAGTCATTGCATTCCAAGGTTATCTTTTATCACTGATACCACACACACACACACACACACACTTAAGAGAAGCAGTTTACACACACACACACACACATGCACACACACACACACTTAAGAGAAGCAGTTTACAAACACACACACACACACACACACATGCACTCACTCCAAGAGCTTACACACACACACACACACACACACACTTAAAAGAAGCAGTTTACACACACACACACACATGCACTCACTCCAGGAGCTTACACACACACACACACATGCACTCACTCCAAGAGCTTACACACACACACACACACACACACACTTAAAAGAAGCAGTTTACACACACACACATGCACTCACTCCAGGAGCTTACACACACACACACACACATGCACTCACTCCAAGAGCTTACACACACACACACACACACACACACACACAGGAAACAAATCACCTCAAATGTTACTCATAGTAGATCTGTTGTAGTTTTTTGTCTTAATTTAATTGGATTCACAACAATTCCAATTTATCATCAATATAATCATCCCTTAAGGTGGTGGTAATTCTTTATTGGTACATTGGAGTGCCTTGATTCCTCCAAAGTATGCTAGGAAACAACAGGACCAGAAGAGCAAAAATAATGGTGTTCTGTTGTTGCTTGGAATAGTTTGGGGGATTCAGTTGCTCCAGATTTACCAACACAAACTTCCCCCTCAAAGGACCCTGTGATATCGTGTATATATGGTAATTGGAGGCTTCTGATTCCTCCTGACAATGCCACGAAACAAGCTCCTTCAATGTATGTGTGTGCGTGTTTCGTGGCAATATTTGAAGGACTCACTAACCTCCAATTTTCTGACTACATCACAGGGTCCTTAGGGGGGAAGTTTTGTGTTGGTAAATCTGGAGCAACTGAATCCTCCAAACTATTCCAAGCAACAACAGAACACCATTATTTTTGCTCTTCTGGTCCTGTTGTTTCCTAGCATACTTTGGAGGAATTAAATGCACTCCAATGTACCAAAAAAGAATTACTACCTTAATTAACACTTAGTATGAGGAAAATAAAGCCATTGCAGATAAAGAATTATATAGATGATATATTTAATTAATTCCTATATACATATAATACTGTGTAAGTAATAATAGATTCCTCTTAATGTATTAATTAGTATAATATAATATGTATATGTATTTATTTTCAGCTGTATGCAGAGGTAATTATACACAAAATTACCACATGTTTTAATACTATGATAATAATGATGACTATGTATGTATGTATGTATGTGTGTATGTGTGTGTGTGATAGATAGATAGATATAAGGTGTGGAGAGAGAGAGAGAGAGAGAGTGTGTTTGTTTCACCTGGTCTTGATCACGTCCTGGACACGTGCTCACCAACTGTTACCCTCCCGGAATGAGCTCAGAGCTCGTAGTGACCGATCTTTGGAGCCTTTTTCCACACACCGGAATAGCGAGGTCACAACTCCTCGACTTACGTCCCGTACCTATTCTCTGCTAGGTGAACAGCGGTTACACATTTAAGGAAACAATCCCAAATTGTCTCCACCTGACCGGGGATTCGAACCCAGGACCTCTCGGATGTGAGCCGAGCGCGCTAACCACTACACCACCGGGCTGTGTGTGTGTGTGTGTGTGTGTGTGTGTGTGTGTGTGTGTGTGTGTGTGTGATAGAGAGAGAGAAAGAGAAAGAGAGAATGTGGAGTTACAATGAGCTTAACATGAAGATACAAACACAGAATAAACCATAAATTAGGATACAATAATAAACCTCTGCATCTTTACATCATAATAATTCATATCATAATACTCATCAATATAAAAAAATACATATATAAATTTATCATATTTTAGTTCTATAAGTATTATTTATATACTTTAATAATAATAATAATAATAATAATAATAATAATAATAATAATAATAATAATATGTGAGTATAATATTGACTTTTAAATACACTTGTTTGAATTATAATTATTCCTCTATATTATGTCTTAAGGGGTGCGGAAATAGGGGGACAGGCTTGTGGGGGGGGTTTAGGGGGGTGCGGGAGTAGGGGGACAGGCTTTGGGGTGGGTTAGGGGGGTGCAGGAATAGGGGGACAGGCTTGGGGTTGGTAGAAAGCCTGTCCCCTATTCCCACACACCCCTAACCCCCCCCACCCCAAGCCTGTCCCCCTACTCCCGCACCCCCCTAAACCCCCTCAAGCCTGTCCCCCTACTTAAGCACCCCCCTAAACCCCCCCAAGCCTGTCCCCCTATTCCCACACACCACTAACCCACCCCCCAAGCCTGTCCCCTTACTCAAGCATCCCCCAAAACCCCCCAAGCCTGTCCCTTACTCAAGCACCCCCCTAAACCCCCCCAAGCCTGTCCCCCTATTCACACACACCACTAAACCCCCCCAAGCCTGTCCCCCTATTCCCGCACCCCCTTAATTAAACTGGGGCAGGTAGTCATCGTTAAGTCATCGTCATCAACTCAAGGTCATCGTTCGTGGTCATTGCATAATTTATTGTCTACGATATTATAATTACCCTGCGTTATTATATCAAACCACTTGAGTGATGTCAGTATTATCTAAAATTATGCACTGGGTTAATTGGTGTTGATTAGTGTGTGTGGTGTGTGTGTGTGTGTGTGTGTGAGTGTGTGTGTGTGTGTTTATATATGTGACTGTGTGTGTGTGTGTGTTTATATATGTGTCTGTGTGTGTGTTAATGTGTGTGTGTGTGTGTGTGTTTATATATGTGTCTGTGTGTGTGTTTATGTGTTTGTGTGTGTGTAAATATGTATGAGTGTTTATGTGTCTGTGTGTGTTTATGTTTGTGTGTGTTTATATGTCTGTGTGTGTTTATATATGTATCTGTCTGTGAGTTTATGTGTCTATGTATGTTTATATATGCACCTATGTGTGTGTATATATGTCTGTAAGTTTCTAGGTATATTCATAAGCCCTTTACACTCCAGGGGCACCACCATCACCACCACCACCACCACCAGCAGCGCCACCCCCAGCAGGAGGAATAACAGGGCCCCCCATCAGGAGAACTCTTCACGTTAAATTTCCACACTCGGTTGGGTCCTATCTCAGCGACGTAGAGGGCGCTGCCGTCACCACTTAGGGCCAGGGAGTGGGGGTTCCTGAAGCCCTGTATGGTGGGTTGGGTTGGAGGGGGGGGGGAGAAGGAAACAATAATAATGATAATAATAATGATGATAATATTATTGATAATGATAATAGTGACTCGTATTATACAAACTCTTCTATGTGTGTGTGTGTGTGTGTGAAAGAGAAATGTAGAGTTTATGTGCTTAGTGTGTGTGTGTGTGTGTGTGTGTGTAAGAGAGAGAGAGAGAGAGAGTGTGTGTGTGTGCTTAGTGTATGTGTGTGTAAGATATATATATATATATATATATATATATATAATATATATATATATATATATATATATATATAGAGAGAGAGAGAGAGAGAGAGAGAGAGAGAGAGAGAGAGTATGTATGTGTGTGTGTGTGTGTGTGTTTCTATACCTTGATAGGGCCCCACGTGTTCATCATTTTGCCGGTAGCGAGGTCTGCTGTGAATCCATTAGCCTCCCCCTCACTAGTACTCCCTCCAACACCCATCACAACGCCATCTGTAGTCACGAATGGTAAGTATACAGTGTTAGTGGTAAAACTGGAGAAATATATATACATACACACATACACACACATACATACATACATACACACACACTAAGTACATAAACTCTATATCTCTTTTACACACACACACTCACACACACTAAGCACTCACACACACACACACTAATGACATAAACTCTACATCTCTCTTACACACACAACACACACACACACACACACATCTACTGCACAATACTTACTTACTTCGAACACACACACACACACAAATGTACTGCACAATACTTACTTCAAACACACACACACACACATCTCCTGCACAATACTTACTTACTTCGAACACACACACACACACACACACACACACACACACACACACACACACACACACACACACACACACACACACACACAGACAGAGTCACACATTCACTGCACAATACTTACTTTGAACACACACACACACACATCTCCTGCACAACACAATACTTACTTCCAACACACACACACACACAAATTCACAGGACAACATAATAATAATATATACTTACTTCGAACTGCTACATCAAAGACCCTAAGACGTCTAGGATGTTTGACAGTGGCTATAGGTTGAGAGAAGAGGTTGGGTGAAGTGAGTCCAGCCCTAACACACACCACTCTCCAATTCTCTCGGTCGGCTACACAGAGGGCGTCCCGGTTCTCGTCGAGGGAGAGGCCGTGGGGAACGAAGAGGGAGGAGATGCTGCCTTCACTCCCTGTAGGTGTAAAGGTGTGTGGGGTTTCGTCAGGAGTAGATGGGAAGGTGGATAATAGAAGTGTGTGTGAGGGAGTAGAAGGGAAGGAGGATAAATGATGTGTGAGGGAGTAGAATGGAAGGAGGATAAAGGATGTGTGAGGGAAAAGAAAGGAAGGAGGATAAAGGAAGTGTGTGTGTGAGGGAGTAGAAGGGAAGGTGGATAAAGGATGTGTGAGGGAGAAGAAGGGTAGGAGGATAAAGGAAGTGTGAGGGAGAAGAAGGGAAGGAAGATAAAGGAAGTGTGAGGGAGAAGAAGGGAAGGAAGATAAAAGAAGTGTGAATCGTCAGGAGAGGAAGAAAGAAGTGTATCATCTCACCAGGGTGGCCAAACTTCTCCTTCAGTTTTCCGTCAGGGGCGTAGCGAAGGATACGGGCGTTACAGTAGCCGTCAGCCACGTAGAAGTCGCCGACGGAGGACACGGCAACACTAGTGGGCTTACAGAAGTGTCCATCATCACTCCCAGGTACCAAAGCCTCTCCCAGGATCATCTCAGGGGAATCAGTGTTGGGGAGGTACTGCATGTGGGTGTGAAGGATGGATGAGGGGGACGAGTTAGGTAGTGTTTTTTTATTATTATTGTTATTATTGTTATTGTTGTTATTGTTATTAGTGTTATTATTATTATTAGTAGTAGTAGTATTGTTATTATTATTATTATTATTATTATTATTATTATTATTATTAGTAGTAGTAGTAGTAGTAGTAGTAGTAGTAGTAGTAGTAGTATTGTTATTATTATTATTAGTGTTATTATTATTGTTATTATTATTATTGTTAGTATTATTATTGTTGTTGTTGTTGTTATTGTTGTTATTATTATTGGATTGACAGAGAGACAAGAACTGAGTGACAAACAGACAGATAGAGACAGACAGATAGAGACAGACAAACAGAAACAGACAGACACAGGCAGACAGACAAACTCAGCGACAAATAAACAGACAAAAACACAAAGACAGAAACAGAAACAGACAAAATGAGCGACAGACAAACAGAGACACAGACAGACAGATAGAGACAGACAAATGAACAAACAGAAACACACACACACACAGACAGAGACACAGACAGACAGATAGAGACAGACAAATGAACAAACAGAGACACACACACACACAGACAGAGACACAGACAGACAGACAGATAGAGACAGACAAACAAGCAGACAGAAACACACACACACACACACACAGCACACACACACACACACACAGACAGACAAACAAAACTCCAAACAAACCAACAAATACACAGATACACACAACAACTCCAAACAACAACATGAACTTGCAAATTACCTTAAACACCTGATGCAGAGCGACATCAGTGAGCCACGTGTTACCCTTGTTGTCTATTGTGATGCCATGAGGGACCAGGAAACGACCCCCTCCCCAAGAATGAACCACAGACCCGCTCTCAGGATCCAATACCAGCACTGGGTCTTCGCCGATGGGGCCGTCTTCACCTTGGTAGTGATGTGTCGCGTTGAAAGTCCTGTACAGAAAATAATTATAGGTGTCAAGGTTTTGTTTTTGTATGTGTGTGTGTGTGTGTGTGTGTGTTGTATGTGTGTGTGTGTGTGTGTGTGTGTGTGTGTGTGTGTGTGTGTGTGTGTGTGTGTGTGTGTATGTGTGTATATTGAATGTGTGTGTGTTGAAAGTCCTGTACAGAAAATAGTAAGAGGTGTCAAGGTTTTGTTTTTGTATGTGTATGTAAATAATAATAATAATAATAATAAACGGTTTATTGGTTAGTATGGCAGCCATAGGGCTGAAAATATACATTAAAATTATGAGTATGAGTAATGAAAATGAGCATGAGTACATGATACATGATGCATAATAAATAGTATTTACATACACGAGTGTGTGTGTGTGTGTGTGTGTGTGATAGTGAAATTTGGGAGTGGGAGACTGTGTGGCGTGAGGTCTGGTGAGGATTACTGGATTACTGGATGTGACTCAGGTAGGGAAGGACTAGAAAGGATTATCATGAGTGTGTGTGTGTGTGTGTGTGTTCACATGTTATTTATAATATTAGTCATAGTAGGGATGGGGCTCTTCTTATATCTGTCAGTTCTGGCCCTGATAGGTTGTAGTCTGTTGTAACGTCTTGTTGTCCGTGTAGGTCTTGGAGCGTCTGGTGGTAGTAGGTCTCGGTGGCGGGGGTGGACTAGTAACTTTTGGGCAAACTGGCTAATGATAGTGAGGTGGTGTCCGGAGAGAGGAAGCATCCCTAGGGTGGTCAGGGCGGCCTCGTAGCCAGTGTAGTCATATCCCAGGATAATCCTACAGGCCCTCTTTTGTACTCTCTCCAGTTGACGCTGTTGTGTTAATGTGAGGGAGGAGGACCAAGCGGGGGAGGCATAAGTGAGCTTGGGGAGGATAAAGATGTTGTATATACTCCCCAGTTCGGCTTGTAGCATCCCCAGTGATCTTAGCTGCCTCAACATATACAACCTGTAGGATGCTGTCTTCACCACAGTAGCCACGTGTTTATTCCAGGTCAGCTTGTTGTCAATTGTAACACCAAGCAATTTAGTACAGTCAACTACTTTGATGTTGTGCTGGCCGAGGGTGACAGCTGGTAGTTGGACCTCTGTGGTTGCAGTGTTGACATGCATCACCACAGTCTTGTCATAATTGATAGTGACATTATTTTCTTTAGTCCAGTCCTGAAGTTTGCTGAGGGTGTCCTGTAGGGTGTTGTAGTCGTTGGTGGGAGAAGTGTTGTCCACCCTGATGCCTATGGTGGAGTCGTCCACATATTTCCACCTATGTGGGGTGTCCTGTAGAGCATCATTAATGAGGGTGAGGAAACAGAGGGGGCCGACCCTTGTTCCCTGGGGGACCCCACATGTCAGTAGTTGGTGTGAAGATACTGACCCTTGGTACCTCACTGCCTGCCTCCTGTCACTGAGGAAGTCAGCTAACCACTCAACCAAGGAAGGGTGGAGGCCAAGGTTGATGACCTTGTTGATGATTACCGTATGGTCAACTAGGTCAAAAGCCTTCCTAAAGTCGATGAAAGTGAGGGCTACTGAGGTTTTCCTTCTCTCGATGTTGGTGTAAATGTAGTTAAGGAGACTGATCAGGCAGTGGGTGGTGGAGGAGCCCTTGACATTGCCAAATTGCCTGGGGTCGATCAGGTGGCTAATCTGTGTATAGGCCCAGGTAAAAACAAATTCCTCACAGATTAGGCTGGGTATTGGTGTGATAGCCACAGGTCTTAAGTCACTGAGGGTCTTTGGAGAGGGGCACTTGGGAATTGGGGTCACATATGAGGTTTTCCAGTCGGGGGGACACCTGCTCTGCTTCAGTGATGCATTTATAATTGAGCACAGTGGTATGGCAAGCTCCACAGCAAATTCTTTGTAGAGCTTAACCGGAAGGTCCTCTGGTGTTATGGAGCGATTTGATCTTAGACTGGCTAATTTCTTCATAACCTCATAAGGGTGAACTATAGTTGGGGGGGCTGGGGAAGGAAGGTAGGCAGGTAATTTGGTGCTATCGAGTTTGGGGAGTGACTGGCAGATAGTGGCAAAGTGGTTATTAATAGTCTCACATGCCTCCTGGCTAGGGATGTGAGAGACACAAGGGATTGATGGTGATCCCTTGCCAAGCCCACAGAGGTTCTTAACTTTGCTGAACCACTGACTGGAATTAGTGTGCCTCAGGTGATGGACTTTGGTCGGATAGTGTGACCTTTTGGCTTTCTTAGTCTCTTGAATTACCTTGTTTCTAAGTTGTTTGTACCTGTTGTGGTCGACGTAGAAGGCTCTGTTACGGTCTTGGAGTAGCCTTTTAATCCTGGGGGTGATCCACGGGGCGTCTGATGGGTGAATCACGGCTCTCTTTAGTGGGAAAAACTTATGGTATGCTGTGGTGATGCTTGATTTGTACTTTTCCCACTTGATGATGACGTCCTCCTCAGTCAGTACCTCTACCCATGGGTAATTAACCAGCCACCTACCAAACTCTCTCACAGCTGAGTCAGGTGTGGCTCGGTAGGACCTGATGGTGGGCGCCTGTAGGTGTGAAGTGGTGGGGGCTGGACTCCAAAATATGGTGGTGTGATTACTACGACCCACAGGGGGTAGAGGCTCAGGGGGGAGGTACTGGTGTGTGTGTGTGTGTGTGTGTGTGTTGTATGTGTGTGTGTGTGTGTGTGTGTGTGTGTGTGTGTGTGTGTGTGTGTGTGTGTGTGTGTGTGTGTGTGTGTGTTGAAAGTCCTGTACAGAAAATAGTAAGAGGTGTACATGTCAAGATTATGTTTGAATGTCTGTGTGTGTGTTGAAAGTCCTGTACAGAAAATAATAATACTAGGTGTGAAGCTTTTGTTTGTGTGTGTGTATTGAACGTGTGTATGTGTTTATGTGTGTGTGTGTGTGTTAAATGTGTGTGTGTGTGTGTGTTTGTTGAATGTATGTGTTGTGTCGCGTTGAAAGTCCTGTACAGAAAATAATAAGAGGTGTGAAGGTTTTGTATGTGTGTGTGTGTTTTGAATGTGTGTGTTTGTGTGCAGGTTATGTGTGTGTGTGTGTGTGCAGGTTATGTGTGTATGTGTGTGTGTGTTGAAGGTATGTATGTGGTCGTGTTGAAAAGCATTGAAAGTATATAGGTTCAACAATATAAAGAAAAACTAACCATTGTCGAAGGAGAAACCATGGAGAGTAAAGATGATGATATTATTATTATTATTATTATTATTATTATTATTATTATTATTATTATTATTATTATTTTTATTTTTATTTTTATTTTTATTTTTATTTTTATTTTTATTTTTATTATTATTATTATTATACTCACTGATAATCCCAGACACGTGATCCCCTGTGGAAGAGTACTGGTCTACCCTGTTGGTCCACTGACACCCCAGCCACCTGCCCCAGTTCTAACCCAGGGCCCCAGCCTCGAACCTCACGTACTCCACCTCCCTGTAAACACAAACACAAACACAAACAAACAAATAAACAATAGTGGTGTTTTTTTTTTTTTTTTTTAGTAACACATGTACAGTTGGCCACACATGAAGTTGGTATGGCTCGTTACTTGTGAGGTGGCTACAAAAGAAAGGAAAGTGAAAAAAAGATGTAGTTTGTTGACAAGCAGAAAGTAATAATATTTTTCTGTCTGCCTGTCAACAAACTATATCTTTTTTCACTTTCCTTTCTCTTGTAGTTATCTCGCAAGTAACGAGGCGTACCAGCTTCATGTGTGGGCAACTGTACACTCGCAATCCAAAATTTGTATCCAGGTCTTGTTGTTGAAGTTTCGAATCATTTGACATACTAGTGAACCAATTACAACGCCTTTCCTGTTTCATATTTGCTTGAGTTTGCTTCATTAATACTCGAGCAGGCTATTCGAAGCAAGCCTGGATACATATTATGGATTGCAAGTGTACAGTCGGCTTCAGGAATTTGTAAACATGCACCAACTGTGATATCCGGGGTTCATAACAACTAGAAAATTGAATACATTACATTCCTAACACCAAAATTTTATTAGTAATGTTATTTGGGTAATATTTAAATCAGTCAGTATAATTATCCTTACAACTTGTGCAGACTAAATACCACTTTTAATTAACCAAAGCTATGTGTATGAATTTCTGAGGCCGACTGTACATACATCTGCAGTGTTATAAAATGGTATACAGTACAATTAATTAAAGAAAAAGAATTTATGTTTTTTTTTTTTTTTTTTTTTTTTTATTGACAGGAATTGATTGACAGCCGACAGAAAAAACAATTATTAAAGTGTGTAAGGTGTTTAATTTGGGATTCAATGCACCCTTGTTTTTTTTTTGTTCCTTGTTCATTCGTTAATTTATACTTCCCTACAAACACAAACAAATAAAACAATGAGAAGTCTTGCACAAACATTCAAACACAATATTATTTCTTGGTCACTCTTCAATTTTTACTTCCCAACAAACTATGAGTAGATTAATTTTGTACTAACATTCAAACACAATTTTGTTTCTTGTTCATTCGTTAAATTTTACTTCCCAATAACAACGAGATTAATTTTGCACTAACATTCAAACACAATTTTATTTCTTGGTCACTCTTCAATTTTTACTTTCCAACAAACTATGAGTAGATTAATTTTGTAGTAACATTTAACTCAATTTTATTTCTTGTTCATTCGTTAAATTTTACTTCCCAACAAACTATGAGTAGATTTGTAATATATTCAACACAATATTATTTCTTGGTCACTCTTCAATTTTTACTTCTCAACAAACTATATAAGAGTAGATTTGTAGTAACATTCAACACAAATTTATTTCTTGGTCACTCTTCAATTTTTACTCACGGGTACAGTTGGACACATGAATTGGTGGTACAGCCCAGGTGAAACATACTTGTCCCATTTGAGTAACCAGTGTCTATTATCAGGTACTTGCTTTTTATTACCATCCTCAATACTGACTTCTGCCCCCTGATGTCTCCTATTTAGCACTAAGGAACTTGATATTGGGAGAAATTGACCATCTTTCACTTGGGCTGTACCACCCATTCATGTGTCCAACTGTACATACCCGACTTTCAATAGAGTCACTACGAATAGGGGGACTCCTGGTGTATGGTTATAACACTCGCCCTACTTTTTATTAATCTATTTTCTCCCCATCCCTAGTCTTCTTTACATACTCACAGGAAGAGCATCGGGTTCCTCCAGCAGATTCTTCAGTTCGTAGTAGAAGTTGTCGTCGAAGTAGTCGTAGGTGGGAATCTTAAGGGCATAGAGGCAGGTGAAGCAACAACATATGGCAGGTAGAAGCCGCCACATCCTGACCACCAAACCTCCCAACACAAATTCTTCTTCTTTTACTTCTGGAGACTCGCGCCGCACAACAAGTCCCGATTCAAATTCAAATATTAACGGAAATAACGGGCGTACTGGTTGTTTGTCTACTATAACAGTTATTAGAGATCAATGAGGGTTATACAAGTGTGTGTGTTGTGTGTTGTTGTTGATACGTGCACCTGTGAGAGAAGAGAAGGCCGCCTGCGACACACACAACACACCACCACCAGCTGTGAATGAAACATCGATCCAACCAACCAACCAACCAACCAAGGCCTCTCGTTCGTTGTCATGGCAATACCCGCGTCATTATTATAATCAATGGAGCGCATGCGTAACTATCTAGAGTGTAAAATATAAAGGGTAACTATCTAGAGTGTAAAATATAAAGGGTAACCATGAATCTATATAAAGGGATGTAGAATACTTAACCTAACCTATCTATTTAAAGGGTGTTAAGTATTAGGAATAGCATGAATTATTATTGTTTATTGAATCTATATTATAAAGGGATGTAGAGTACTTAACATAACTTATCTATCTAAAGGGTGTTAAATACGTGAATAAGAGAGAACGATAACACACACACACACAGAGACACACACACACCTACCTTTTTGTAAAAGCGTTGAAAAGAGAGAACGATTAAAAAACAAATCACACACACACACACACACACATTTTTGTAAAAGCGTGGATAAGAGAGATCGATAAAAAATACACACACACACACACATTTTTGTAAAAGCGTGGATATACACACACACACTCCTTGCTGTAAAAACGTAAATAAGGGAGAACGATAACACACACACACGTAGACACACACACTCACACACACATACACTAACAACTCGAGTTATCATAGTCCACCAACGGAGATAGGGAAGACGAAAAGCAAGATTTGAAGAGAAGGAGTGGGAAGAGAAGGAGATGGCTGAAACGAAATCTCTAATGACCTTCCAATTCACCAACAACAGAATCTACCCTTAAGTATATAATAAACACGACATTCAGTAGAGGAGGAGGAGGAGGAAGGGGAGATTAGTGACTATATTTGTTGTTACATACATTGGAGTGCCTTGATTCCTCCACTGTATGCCAGGAAACAACACAGGACCAGATGAGCAAAAATAATGGTGGTGGCCTGCTGCTTGGGATAGTTTTTTAGGGGGAATCAGTTGCTCCAGATTTACCCTAATGATAAGACGATTGGTGCATGATTATAAAACGATCAAGATGGCCCAAAAAAAATATATATATACTTTATAATTGTATCTAAAAACACAACACAACAAATATGATTAATGTAATGCATAATATTTACTGGTATTACTAAACACTCCATAGTAATAATTCTGTAAACAATATTTCCCTTATAGATAAATATATATATACTGTACACACACACACACACACATGCACACAGAGAGAGTTACATAGAGTTACATAGAAACACAGACCACAACAGACCTTACGGTCCAAACGAGGTGACCTGATTAGAAGGTTACTGGTAGAGAATGAATTACTCCCCAGTGATAGTCGTAGAGAGAGAGAGAGAGAGAGAGAGAGAGAGAGAGAGAGAGAGAGAGACTTTAGTAAACAATATTAATGATACTCCTTATTTGGTACTCTACATCCCTAATATAAATTCAGTAAACATCAATACTCATGCTATTACTTATATACTTAACACCCTTTAGATAGATAAGTTAGGTTAAGTACTCTACATCCCTTTATAATATAGATTCAATAAACAATAATATTCATACTGTTACTTATACTTAAAGCAAAGGAATGTGTGTGTGTGTGTGTGTATGTTTAAATCGTTCACAGCTATATATAATAGTCAAATTGCCACCACTATAGACAATTTAAGACAAATGCTGATATATCTTCTCTATTCAAAACCCCACAGTAGGCTAATGCAAACATATTCTTTGTTTGTAAGATAAAAAAAAAAAAAATCTATCATCCCACAACACTCTAATAATACTCCTAACATACTGTACTTATTATTATTAAGGACCCTGTGATCGTGTATGAGAAATGGAGGCTTCTAATTCCTCCTAACTATGAAACAAAACAAGCTCCTTCCATATAGGTGTGTGTGTTTCGTGGCAATATTTGAAGGACTCATTACTTCCAATTTTCCCACTATTATAATTCACGGGTCCCTTATATATAATTTATTAATAAGCTTCGGCAACTTCACACACAACATTCAGAACTTCACACTCGACTCAACTTCACACGCTATGAGGCAGGATAAGCCACGTTGTAATTGCTTCATTGATGTGTCAGATGATTCCAAACTTCAGCAACAAGATCAACTGTAGGATACTTAATAACATATAGAGAAGAAAGTGAAAGCGAGTACAGCATGAGAGAGAGAGAGAGAGAGAGAGAGAGAGAAGGTAAGGAAAATATATACTAGGCCTGAAGGAATATATAGATAGGCCTATGGAAAGATGTGGCCCAAACCACAATATTGTAACAAACTGATTATTTGCGTGAGATAAGAGAGATAGCAAGAAGAACGTCAGCAGAAATAGAACGATATGACAACCAACCAACCAACCAACCAACCATGTCACAAGCTAGGCCCCTTCATTCATATTAGTTCCCCGTTGATAACTTGTGAATCAGCAGACGTCGTAACCTTTGGAAGAACTACATACAGTATACAATAATCTCTGAGGTGAGGTATTTAATTAAGGACCCTGTGATCGTGTATGATGATAATTGGTGGCTTCTGATTCCTCCTGACTATGCCACGAAACGAGCTCCTTCCATATAGGTGTGTGTGTGTGTGTGTGTGTGTTCCGTGGCACTATTTGAAGGACTCATTTACATCCAATTTTATTATGACTACATTACACTGGGGTTCTTAATTAAGGTGGTAATTCTTTTTTGTTACCTTGGAGTGCCTTGATTCCTCCAAAGTATGCTAAGAAACAAAGCAGGACACAAAAATAATGGTGTTCTGTTGCTTGGAATAGTTTGGAGTCATTCAGTTGCTCCAGACTTACCAACACAAAACTTCCCCCTTAAATTCTCTTGTTGGTAAATTGGAAGGCTACTGATTCCTACAAACTATACCAGCAGAAAACAGCAGATGCCCTATTAGTACCATTGTGAGTGTCTGTTTTCTATTGGCATATATAGTTTAGACTTTAGAAGAATCAGAGACCTTCCAATTCACCAACAACAAGTGAATCTCCCCTTAATATTCATTCACTTCGTCTATATCCACGCCACCACCATGCCTGTAAATAATTCTCCTCAAGACAAGTTAGATATATTGGCACTGAATTATAACCAAGTGATATACAAAGTTCAGACAATAATAACTTTTAGTAGATTGATTGATTGATATTAGGCGCCGCAGCAGCGAGGTCATATACCGCCAGAAAAAGGTGATAGAGAGGTGAGACAGTAAGCAGGAAGGATATAGAAAGAACTTTTTGTAGATAATATTAACATCCACAATAGTGAAAGTACATATAATTAAATTTTACTTACATGAAGAATATAAATCGTTTCTACAAATAACTTTTTCCTTGACTCATAAAAAAAAAACATAATAATAGTATATAGTTTTTTTTTATAGTTTTTTTTTTTTTTTTACTCGTTGCATGGGTTTGGTTAAGGGATATATTTTTTTTTGGTGAATTAAAAGGTCTGACGTGAATCCTCCAACCTAGCTATGCCTGGCAGGAAACAGCAGCTGACTCCCTCATTGGTACAAATAGGAGATCTCTGTTTTATGGCATAGTTTGGAGGAATCAGTAGCCTATAGCCTTCCAATTCCCCCAACAAAAGAATCTCCCCTTAAGGTGGTAATTCTTTTTTGGTACATTGGAGTGCCTTGATAGCTCCAAAGTATGCTAGGAAACAGCAGGACCAGAAGAGCAAAAATAATGGTGTTCTGTTACTTGGAATAGTTTGGAAGATTCAGTAGCTCCAGGAATACCAACACAAAACTTCCCCCTTGAGGACCTCCGTGATGTAGGCAGAAAATTGGAGGTTAGTGTGTCCTTCAAACATTGCCACGAAACACACATACATACCTGCATTGAAGGATCAAGGTTGTTTCGTGGCATAATCAGGAGGAATCAGAAGCCACTTATTGGTCTTATACACGAACACAGGGTCAACTTGAGTAGGCTGGAAAGTTAATTAGATTGAACAGAAATTGATTAAAACAGATGATATAATAATTTTCAAACTAATTACCTTATAACTTTATAATTAAATGATGGAATGATTATGAAAAGGCGAGAAATATTAAAGAAACAAATCGTGAATTAACTTTTATCGTGTTCATTATTTTGCTAAGCATTAATTGTATTGCTTTCCATCTCGGTGTTGTACTTCCTTTACTCTTAAACTTAAAAAAAAAAAAAAATTCAACCCTCATATTTTTGTAGTGTAGATTAGATCACAAATTGGAGGACGATAGTTGGAATATGGAGAAACCCAAAATTTAATCTCAATATCTCCCTTTTTACTGGATATCAAACCACTCCAGACACCAAATATTATAACCAAGGTCGAAATTAGAGCTAAATAACCCTTCAGAAATGAAGATATAAAGTTAAGTAATACTCCAAACATGACGATAAATGGTTACTTAAACAGCCAGGTTGTCCCATATTTGAGATGGTCCCACTGGTGGTTCCATTAACGCAGTGTTGCCAGGTGCAGGAAAATTTCTCTGTTTTAGGGAATTTTGAAGTCCACACAGGGAAATTATATAAAGATTGTTCAAGAGTAAGCAGGGACATTTCTATCAGCCTGCAGATCAAATACCAAAAAGACCGTCAATATTCAAGAATAAACATGGAATTATTGAGGTAAAAAAGGAAATTCTGATGTTGAAGTTAAGGTAAGAAGAAAAATTTATTCTGATGTTGTTGAAGTTTAGGTAAAAAGGGAAATACTGATGTTGTGGAAGTTGGGGGTAATTTCGTAAAGCGGACCTGGCAACACTGGTAAAAAGGAAAAATCTGATGTTGAAGCTGAGGTAAAAAGGGAAATTCTGATGTTGAAGTTGAGGCAAAAGGGATATTCTGATGCTGAAGTTAAGGAAATATGGATATTCTGATGCTGAAGTTAACAACACCCCCAGGTAGTAGGCCTAACAACCTAAAGACCTTCTTATAACGTCGAAGTCGAGGCATAAAGGGAAATTTTAATGTTGAAGATGATGTGATGTTGAAGTTGGGGCAAAAAGGAAAATTCTGACGTTGAAATTGAGGGAAAAAGGGGTATTCTGACGTTGAAGTTGAAGTAAATATGGACATTCTGATGCTGAACCTTACCTAAATTACGATAACTTACGATGTTACTGGACGCAGATCTATATGTAACCTCTATGTCCAGGCAGATCCAGATGGCAGTCATTTTCCATCTCTACTTTAGGTTGATTTTCCCAGAATATATCCAATTTCCTTTTAAAACCTTTCACACTCTCTGCCTGCACGACACTCGATCCTGGGAAGGCTATTCCACACATCAACCACTCTCATCAGAAACGTCTGTTGTCTATGTTTGGTCCACTGCACCTTGGTTTAAATATCTTCAGACTGTTGCTTCGGGTTGGTCCGTCTCTCTTAATAGTGAATTCAATATGTTAACTTTTGGGTCGTACAGTACCTCCCGTTCAGTATTTTGTAAACCTCTATCATATCTCCGCGTAATCTTCGGTACACCATAGTTGGAAGCTCAATTAAGTCGCTTAAGTCGCTCATCATAACTCAGGTTCTTCAGTCCAGGTATATCATCTTAGACTTAGAGGATCGTCGCAATACATTTTCAATTGTTCTGATGTTTTTCTTTTTATACGGTGACCATACATTCTGAGCATACTCAAGATGGGGACGTACGATGGACTTGAATATGGTCCTAAACATTGGTACAGTTGCCAGCACTTATAGATGATACAGTCAGCGTTGTCAGTCCCCTCTTCTCCTGTACCAGTTATAAGTGCTGGCAATTGTACATCCAAATATTCAAATGACCTCCTCACAATCCCCATGATTCTGTTAGCTTTATTCACTTTTTTTTTGGATATGTTCCTGAAATGAAAAATGTTCATTCGTTGTCACTCTGGCAGATCCTTTTCTTGTGAGTTGAGTTGTGAGTTTCTCTGAAGTTGAGGCAAATAGGAAAATTCTGATCACATTGAAGTTGAGGCAAAAGGGATATTCTGATGTTGTTGAAGTTGAGGCAAAAAGTGGTATTCTGATGTTATTGAAGTTGAGGCAAAAAGGGATATTCTGACGTTGAAGTTGAGGCAAAAAGGAAAAATCTGACGTTGAAGTTGAGGCAAAAAGTAAAAATCTGACATTGAAGTTTAGGCAAAAAGGAAAAATCTGACGCTGAAGTTGAGAATAAATGGGAAAAAGGAAAAATCTGACATTGAAGTTTAGGCAAAAAAGGAAAAATCTGACATTAATTGAAGTTGAGGCAAAAAGGAAAAATCTGACGTTGAAGTTGAGGCAAAAAGGGAAAATCTGACATTAATTGAAGTTGAGGCAAAAAGGAAAAATCTGACATTGAAGTTGAAGCAAAAAGGAAAAATCTGACGTTGAAGTTGAGGCAAAAAGGAAAAATCTGACATTGAAATTGAGGCAAAAAGGAAAAATCTGACGCTGAAGTTGAGAATAAATGGGAAAAATCTGACATTGAAGTTTAGGCAAAATAGGAAATTCTGACATTGAAGTTGAGGAAAAATGGGTAATTGTGACATTGAAATTTAGGCAAAAAGGAAAAAATCTGACATTAATAAATTGAAGTTGAGGCAAAAAGGAAAAATCTGACGTTGAAGTTGAGAATAAATGGGAAAAAGGAAAAATCTGATATTGAAGTTGAGAAAAAATGGGTAATTGTGACATTGAAATTTAGGCAAAAAGGAAAAATGTGATTCGAAGTCGAGGCAAAAAGGGGAAAATTATAATATTGTAAAAGTTGTTGAGGGGGGGAAGGTAATGTGGTCAAGGGGAGGTGGCAACACTGCATGGACGCCATATTGGAGACGAGGGTTTGTTATTGTTGTGGTTCCTTCACTTGGAATTGGTTCTGTGGTGGTTTTCCCTGACTCGTAGGACCCACCCGATGGCTTCCAGGGCTCATTTAGGGCACTAGTGAGGTAAGGGACCCTGATATATATTCCTTAGGGGCCATATTGACCCTGAAATATGACTTAATAATGGAGGAGGGTCGGGGATTCTGGTTTTGGCCCATTTTCCATATATTTTATTTTGCCTTATGGATGGGATTTACTGACCGGCCCGTATTCAAGAACATTCATGGTGTATACGATGGTGTAGTACCGGTACGATGGCCCCCATAGACACACAACAGAGCCATCGTACTCTGAAATAATTAACTTTTTTATTTTAACCCCACGGGCCATTCATTATTTTACCATATATTTTTTTGAGTGATTTATTTACCGCCTCGTATTTAGGATAATTTTCAAGAACGGTAAATTTTACAGAAGTAATACTGTGTTCACCATATTGTATATTTTAGTATCATTACCCACTATTTTGGACCATTCTAACACACTTTTCATGGTATTAGTATAGAAGTACTTCATTCACTATATTGTATATTTTAGTATCACTACCCACTATTTTTGACCATTCTAACACACTTTTCATCTATGGTGTTTCTCTTGGAGATGCCCCGTTTTACAAACATAATTTGGAGATTAGTCAGACCAAACCAAACCTAACCTGACCTGACCTTACCTTACCTAACCTAACCTAACCTAACCTAACCTAGACCACAGCAGACTACCGGGACCTAACCTGGGCAAACTACCGGGATATAACTGGTGTAAACTATCATAAAGTGACCGGGGCAAAATCCCGGGACCTAGCCGGATGTGGTAACACTGCGCGGCCCTAGCCAAGAACACAGTACTTCTGTCATAATACCCGAAGAACGTCTGTGGTGTATATGACAGCGTGGTACTGGTACGATGGCTCTGTTGTTTGCCTATGGAGCCATCGTATACACCACGAGTGTTCTTGAATATGGCCCTTAGTCACAATTATTCGTATGTGATAACTAAAAGGTCAATAACAGTCAAAACAAACAAACAGACAGACAAACTAGAACATTGACAGGGCTGCTCGGCCAAACAGCTTGAGGAACTTCAACAACAACAACAACAACAAAAACATTGACCTTTATTCCACCCTGAATTAACTAGCTAACTATTTAATTTTCCCACTGGCCATTCGCTATTTTTCCATTGATTTCCATTTATTTATTTGGAGTGATTTATTTACCGGCTCACATTTAGTCAAAATTATTCGTATATGATAACAGTAAAAAATCATGCCACATTCACAAACAAATAAAAAACAAACAAAAAGAATCACCCATAATCCACTCTGAATTAACTAATATTTTCCAATGACATCTATTCCACTCTTAACCACTCAAACTTAAGCCAAATTCTGAAACGAGAAATTTTGGGTTCGACTTTGTTCTTTTAGTTCCGACTTTGTGCTTTTTGGGTTAATTTTTGTGCTTTTTGGGTTCGGATTTCTGCTTTCTGGGTTAATTTTTGTGCTTCTGGGTTCGACTTTGTGCTTTTGGGTTCGACTGTGCTTTTTCGGTTCGGATTTCTGCTTTCTGGGTTCATATTTCTGCTTTTGGATTCGCATTTGTGCTTTTGGGTTCGACTTTGTGCATAGGTGGTGGTAAATCTCTGTGTAGCTCGCAGTCGTGTTTCGTAGGTAACGTTTTCAGGTTCCTGGTACTCGTATATCGATTCTTTTCACCTTTTCTCGAGGCCCCAAAACTATCTCCTTGTCTTAGGCCTAAACTGGGAAAGATTTAGTTGTGTACAGTTGGCATAAAAAATAAAAAGTATTAAAACCTCCCTTGTTGTTGTTGAAGTTTCTCAAGCTGTCTGGCCGAGCAGCCCCGAGCTCCTGAGGAAGCCCTCCTTGTGGATGATTATATTTAATTTCAATGTAAGGGTGGCTACAATACTTTTTTGCTGACTGTACGATACATTAATTGTAATGCTTTAATAAATCTTGGATATTAACAGGAATACTAAATCCAGTGATTCATATACCACTCCATAATGCCTTATTTTGATACATTCTTTGCGTGTGATATAGATCAAGAGGTCGTGTCCCAATTTAATACCAAGAAACACCTTTTAACGGGAGAGTCTTTTGTTGGTTAATTGGAAGGCTACTGATTCCTCCTAACTCTACCAGAATGGTACTTGGACCATTCAAGGGGACAATAACCAAGATGGTTCAAGGTTGAACCTTTCAACGGCACAGAGAATTATTATGCCGAGGTCCTTGTTAGGTTAGGGCTGGTCAGTTTTGGTTAGACGAAAACCACCGATTCCCAGACTCTCCCCATATTCCATATTTAGCGGATATATGATAGTTTTTAGATACCGTATGTATCAGTATTTTTGCAAAAGTATATACAGTACATAAAATAGCTTGACTTTCAAAGATGGATGGTAAATAAACTGGAAAATACACCCATTATTAATAACCACTGTATACAATTTCCTATCCTCATTATTTCATTATACACAGGAAGCCAAGGTATTAATTTCCAGTATTGATGCCTTGTGATATAAACACCTATGTAGTAAAAGTAGTGTGAGAAAACAAAAAGCATGTCCAGTTTTATTTGAGATAGATATACTCATTGTGTTTGAAGGAACATACCATAAGTCATAATAAGGGGGAAAGATAAATAATTATAATTTTCTAGAGTTGACCAGTTGTGTATGTGTAATGAGTTGAACAGAAGATGAAACTGAGAACTGGTAATTTGATAAGTTTTATATGGATTCTCAAGTTGATAATGTATCAAGGGCAAACACTGTGGATTCAATTGTCACTGTTAAGTAAAGGTATGGAACAATATTAGTACAGTACAGTACTTGTATTGTCTGCTGAATTGAATGGTGTCACGATAAAATGAGAATTTGTAATTGCATCCCATTATTTCGTCTCTAAAAGAAATGTGTAATTTAGTAATATTCTATATTGTTTTATGAACTTGTGATATTAATAATATAACAGGCTTCCATTTCATGTCCCTGATATACTGTACATTGTATTTTGGGTGATGTAAGGGAGTAGTGAGTAGTGCATCACTACTCACACTCCACCTTAAAACTGGACTTTAATTATAATTTTAATAAGATCATATTAGAAGATGTTTGAAAGATTTTTTAAAACTTCTTGTCCGTACAGTACTGGAGCATATAGTACTGTATATACATGTAGATGGATTGAGTATTATTTATTATGTAATTGTCTGGAAAATGATAGCTAAAGATGATGATAATTAGTACAATCGTTAGCAATAAAGATGTTGGAATGATGAAATCTGACGGGGAAATAAATCCTGTATAGACAGTAAAGGCAATTCTTTATTACTGAACTGTAAAGAATTCAGGAGTAGTGTATTGTTAATGATGTAAATATGCACCGGAAGATCCATATTACATTACAACTTACATATATTAATTTTATATACAATACTATGTAACTATAAGGTTTCTATATTATAAACATAGAGTATAGTCATAGTGGAATCAATTTAGGTCAGTTACTGTGGTATGGGATTTATAGTGACGTTTTCTGAGGTAAAGATATCGATTTTTGGGTATAGAGAATGTTGGTGTGAATAGAGTAACTACACCATAATATTAATAAGAATTGTGTCGTGTTTATTATAGTAACTTCATACTTATGTCGTGTATTTATTTAATATATTTATCAAAGTATAACTAGGAATAGGAACTTGAGGCCTCGATCCCGTTAGCTGGGTGAGATAAAGAAGAAAATATGAATGATACTCTATAAAATAACTAAATAATAATAACAATAATAATAATAACAACAATAATAATAATAATAACAACAATAATAATAATAGTAATAATAATAATAATAACAATAATAATAATAATAATAATAATAGTAATAGTAATATTAATAATAAACAATAATAATAGTAATGATTGAAGGTTTTTATCTAGTTTGTAGTGGTTATGATATTGTTACACTCACACCCACCTACACCCACTCAATCCCACTTACACACACGCTCTTTTCTACACTTGACCACCCACTCCCACTTCCACTCACCCATACCCCACCCACCCACTTACATCCACCTAATCCCACGCCCTTTTCTACACTCATCTACCACCTACTCACACTCACACCCACCTACTCCCACCTACACCCACTCACCTCCCACACCCACTCACACTCACTCACTCACTCACTCCCATCCACTCCCTCACTTCCATATCCTTTACTCTGTTAGATCAAGTCATCACTGTAATATATTTGATCTTTCCTCCCATGGACACTTGCCAAAAGCCCCCCCTCCCCCCCCTTACCACTGTTCCCTCCCCTCCCCCCCCCTTACCACTGTTCCCTTTTCTCCCCCCCCTTACCACTGTTCCCTCCCCTCCCCACAAACCCCTCCCCCTGCTCCTTCCTCTCCCCACACACCCCTACCCCCTGTTCCCTCCCCTCCCCACACACCCCTCCCCCTGTTCCCTCCCCTCCCCACACACCCCTCCCCCTGTTCCCTCCCCTCCCCACACACCCCTACCCCTGTTCCCTCCCCCTCCCCACACACCCCTTCCCCTGTTCCCTCCCCTCCCCTCCCCACACACCCCTACCCCTGTTCCCTCCCCTCCCCTCCCCACACACCCCTACCCCTGTTCCCTCCCCTCCCCTCCCCACACACCCCCTCCCCCTGCTCCCTCCCCTCCCCACACCCCCTACCCCTACTCCCTCCCCCCTCTTCAATTCCCCTTCTCCCACTCCACATCCCCATCCCCACCTCCTGCTCTCTCCCCCCCCCCCTCCATTTCTCATGCCTCTGCTGCACCACCACCTCCCCCAAAACCCCACACAGCAGCCCCCTACCCCCTCCCCCCCCATATCCCTGCATCCCCCTACACACCATTACCCCTCCTGATGCCTAACCCCCTTCTACCCCCCCCACCCCCACCATCTCCTACTTCTCTTATCCTGCCCCCCCCCCCCCACCACCCCCCCTTTTTCTCCTTCCAAGACAGACAGGTAGTTCATCCTTCATGCACTCACTCATCCATTCTCTCTCTCTCCTCTCTCTCTCTCTCTCTCTCTCCTCTCTCTCTCTCTCTCTCTCTCTCTCCATTTTTTAGATTTCATTCACTTTCCCTTAGTCAATCATTACAACATTTCGGAACACACACACACACACACACACACAGGGAACAAATGAGCAGTTGGTCTGGAAAGGACATTACACACACACACACACACACACACACACACAGAACGAGTGAGCAACGATTCTGGAAAGGACATTACACACACACACAGAACGAGTGAGCAAGAGGTCTGGAAAGGACATTACACACACACACACACACACACAGAGAACGAGTGAGTAAGAGATCTGGAAAGGACATTATACACACACACACACACACAGAACTAGTGAGCAAGAGGTCTGGAAAGGACATTATACACACACACACACACACACACAGAACGAGTGAGCAAGAGGTCTGGAAAGGACATTACACACACACACACAGAACGAGTGAGCAAGAGGTCTGGAAAGGACATTACACACACACACACACACAGACACAGAACGAGTGAGCAACGATTCTGGAAAGGACATTACACACACACACACACACACACAGAACGAGTGAGCAAGAGGTCTGGAAAGGACATTACACACACACACACACACACACACACAGAACGAGTGAGCAAGAGGTCTGGAAAGGACATTACACACACACACACACACACACACACAAGGGATATGGAACGGTGCCAGGTGTGTAAGAGCCAGCCAACCAGTCAGTCAGTCAGTCAGTCAGTCAGTCAGTCAGTCAGTAAGTATGTTTGTTAGTCAGTCAGTCAGTAAGTAAGTTTGTTAGTTAGCCAGATCGTGTATGAAACTTGGAGGCTTCTGATTCCTCCTGACCATGCCACGAAACAAACAAGCTCCTTCCATATAGGTGTGTGTGTGTGTGTGTGTGTTTCTTGGCAATATTTGAAGGACTCATTTACCTCCAATTTTCTGACTACATCACACACAGGGTCCTTAAGGTCACCTGTTTCGTGGCATATATTTTGGAGGAACCAGAGACCTTTCAATTCACCACCTACAAAAGAATCTCCCCTCAAAGACATGGAGGTAAATAAAAGAAGTATATATATAAAAAAAAAATGAGAAATATAATCGCTGGCAGTGTTCCAGATTCTTATGGCTGGCTGAGATGAAATATATATTGCGGTGAAGGAAGGGAAAGTGGGTCGGGGAGGGTAGGATGGGGTTGGGAAAGAAGGGGAGATAAAGAAGAGGAGAGAGGTGGGTTGATGGGGTTGGAGAAGAAAGGGTTGATAAAGAAGAGAGATAGGTGGGAATGAAGAGGAGATATAGGAGGTAGGTAGGTTGGGATGGGATATGGTTGGGAAAGAAGGAGAGATAAAGAAGAGGAGATAGGTTGGATGATAGAGTTGTGAAAGAAAGAGTTGATAAAGTAGGTAGGTTGGGATGGGATAGGGTTGGGAAAGAAGAGGAGAGAGATGGGAATGAAGGGAAAGTGGGTCGGGGAAGGTATAATGGGGTTGGGAAAGGAGAGGAGATAGGTGAGATTGTAGGGTTGGGAAAGAAAGAGTTGATAAAGTAGGTAGGTAGGTTAGGATTGGGAAGGAGAGAAAAAGTATTAGTAAAATGGGATTGGGAAATAAAGGGAGAGAAAGTATAGGTAGAAATGGGTTGGAAAAGAAGGGGGGAGAGAAAAAGTATATGTAGGGTAGTGTTGTGAAAATAAAGGTAGGAGTAAGTAAGGTAGGCCAGGTGGGGAAGAGAGGTTAGTTGATGGTGATGCAAGAAAAAGTGAGGTATATTGATAGGTGAGGGAAAGAGAGGTTAGTTGGTGGTGAGGTATATTGATAGGTGAGGGAAAGAGAGGTTAGTTAGTGAGGTATATTGATAGGTGAGGAAAAGAGAGGTTAGTTGGTGAGGTATATTGATAGGTGAGGTAAAGAGAGGTTAGTAGTTGGTGGTGTTGTAAGAGTGAGGTATATTGATAGGTGAGGGAAAAGAGAGGTTAGTTGATGATGTAAGAAAAAGTGAGGTATATTGATAGGTCAGGGAAAGAGAGGTTAGTTGGTGAGGTATATTGATAGGTGAGGTAA
>JAWQEG010002383.1:25000-42214 GCA_033782935.1 Petrolisthes cinctipes | reverse complement strand
GTGTGTTCTATACAGACCTTGTATGAATGTGTGTTCTATACAGTCTCCTTTCCAACACCCCCCACCCCACCCCACCCCACCACACCCCCACACCCCCCCAGCCACATTCCCCCACCTCCCCACCCCTCTACCCCACCCCACCACATTCCCCCACCTCTCCACCCCTCTACCCCACCCCACCCCCACCACTCCCCCCACCACATCCCCCCAACCCCACCCCACCCCACCCCTATAAAAAGAGTACAAGTCGATCTAGAATATCCATAAGTTTTCGATCACTGTCTGTTTTTGATCCTGAACCTCACCCTAAACTTAACACTCACAGGACGAAAGAATATGATAAAAAAAAGTCCCATAGCCTCTTACTCTCTCTGTACACAATTACACCCCCCCCCCCCTCACACACCGGTAGTACAAATAATCCCTTCATTTGGTGAGGTACTGTACTGTAATTATTATTTATTCTTTGGAGTGGATGGAGGCTGTGTGTGTGTGTTCGTTGGTGTTGTATAATTAATGACGTGGCGGCCGTAATTACTGTCATTATTGCTAATTGACGTCTAACACTAATATGTCCTCTCCCCAAAATGAATAAATACACCACGCACGTATATTATTATTATTATTATTATTTTTATTATTATTATTATTATTGAAGGCAAATCAAGAATACTCTAAGTTACCTGCAGTTAATTACACTACACCTGTAAGAAGAAGGTGTGTGTGTGTGTGTGTGTGTGTGTGTGTGTGTGTGTGTGTGTGTGTGTGTGTGTGTGTGTGTGTGTGTGTGTGTGTGTGTGTGTGTGTGTGTGTGTGTGTGTGTGTGTTTTAGACGCCACGTGTGCGTTTCCCGAGCCTGAGAGTAAATCCTTTCTCAAGAGTCTAACACACTTAAGGTATTATCCGCGCTGAACCCCGGGGATTTACCTCAGCCTGGGAAAACTCACAAGGCTGCATGGGTCCAACACGGAGATGACCTTAAGGCCCCTGTCTATGAAAACTTGTGGCTTCTGATTCCTCCTGACTATGCCACTAAACAAGCTCCTTCCATATAGGTGGTGTTTCGTGGCAATAATTGAAGGACTCATTTATCTCCAATTTTCTGACTACATCACAGGGTCCCTTAAGGTGAGATTCTCTTGTTGGTGAATTGGAAGGTCTTTGATTCCTCCAAAATATGCCACGAAACAGATGATCCCATATTGATTATAGTACCATTGAGGGTGTCTGTTTTCTGGCATAGTTAGGAGGAATCAGTAGCCTTCCAATATACCAACAAGAGAATCTCCCCTTAACACTGTACCTCTCATCACACGAGCCTATATTCCTTCATCCTGTGGTCAGTCTAAGGCTTCCTACGTCCTCCAACCATTTAATGAGGTGTAGAGGACAACGAGGAATATGTGTGAGGTAAAATTTGCTTTAGATCGGAGAATGATGGATGAAAAACGGAGGAAATACGTGCCAGTGTGATAGATAGACCCTTTAATTAATGTGTGTATGAAGATTGACCAAAGTTACAGGACCTTTATAACATACCTACAACCATTTATTCTCTATAATAATATTTACCTCGGACAATCCCAGACAAGAAATCCCAACCCAGGCTGGAAGTGAAGGCAGGCAAGAAAAAAATCATATGCTGGCAGGAAAGTATTTGTGTTGGGTGTGTGAAGATGCATGTGTAAAGAGATTGTTTGTAGTGGCTAAGATTCTGAATATTGCCTTTCCCGCCCACGATAGAGTGTTAATAATAAATATGTGGGATATAAACTTGTGGAAATAATGGAATGCGTATGTATGTCTGTCCAACGCCATTCTATAACAGGCCATCTCCTCTCAGTCTTCCATCCAGCTTCCTGTTGTGGCCGCCAGAGCTTCCCCTGTTATGACGGAGAGAGCCAATTGACCCCCTCCCATCTTAACCCCGACCCCACCCTACCAGACCTCACCCAATCCCACCCAACTCCACGCAACCCCACCCAACCTCACACCACCCTACCAGACCCCATCCCATCCCACCCAACCCCACCCAATCCCACCTTACCCTACTCAACCCCATCAAACCCAACCCTATCAAACTTCATCCCATCCTACCCAACCCCGCCCAACCCAAACTTACCCTACCCCCATCCCATCCCAGACCAACCCAACCAAACCTATCCTTCCCAAAACCTACCCTACCCCCATCCCATCCTATCCCAGTCCAACCAAAACCTACCCTACCCCATCCCATTTCACCCCACCCCACCCAAACCTAACCTACCCCATCCCATCCCATTACACCCTACATTAACCCAACCTCATCTTAATACTTTCACTTTCTCATTCCTCCTTTCAATCTCTCCATTCTCACATCCATTCGTTCCTTTCCCTTCCAACCTTGACCTACTTTCCTTCACTCACTCTCTCTCTCTCTCTCTCCCTTCCTTAGTTTCTCTCTCCTTTCAAGCTTAATCCCACATCATAGAATTGCCCTTAATTTATTTCATCTCATGCAAGCCTTCCTCATTCATTCATCCCTTCCCTGATCTCCCTTCAAGCCTCCTCATATTCACCACACCATATTTTATCTTCATTACTTACACTGTTGTATTCCATTCCTCTCTCTCTCTCTCTGTCTGTCTGTCTCTGTCTCTGTCTCTACTTCATTACTTACTCTGTTGTATTCCATTCCTCTCTCTGTGTCTGTGTCTGTGTCTGTGTCTGTGTCTGTGTCTGTGTCTGTGTCTGTGTCTGTGTCTGTGTCTGTGTCTGTGTCTCTCTGTCTCTGTCTGTCTCTCTGTCTCTGTCTGTCTCTCTGTCTCTGTCTGTCTCTCTGTCTCTCTGTCTCTCTGTCTCTCTCTCTCTCTCTCTCTCTCTCTCTCTCTCTCTCTCTCTCTCTCTCTCTCTCAACACACACACACACACATCTTTGTTCCAGAAATAATCGAGATAATAATAAGTTTTTTAATGACTGACAGAGAAGTAATTAGCACTTTAAAGTAATGGGAGTAAAAGGCAATTGGGAAGGAAAAGGAGACGGAGAGAAAAATCCAAAATTGACCCAAAAAAATGATGATGAAGACGCTGGAGTGGAAAAAAAAAAAACTGATGGAGGAGTGAGTGAAGAATATGAAAGAAATAATATAAAAAGAAGAAAGGAAGAGTTTTGAATCCCTCAGTTTAGTGTGGTATATGAGTGTGAGTGAGAAAGTGTGTGTGTGTGTGAGAGTATGTATGTGTGTGTATGTGTGTGTGTGTGAGTGAGTTAGTGAGTTAGTGTGTGTGTGTGTGTGTGTGTGTGTGTGTGTGTGTGTGTGTGTGTGTGTGTGTGTGTGTGTGTGTGTGTGTGTGTGTGTGTGTGTGTGTGTGTGTGTGTGTGTGTGTGTGCGTGAGTGAGTTAGTGCATGCGTGTGTGCGAGTGAGTTAGTGAGTGTGTGTATGTTACAGTCAGTAAAGGTATACATCCCTATCTTTCTAAGTCAATAAATAAATAAATAGCCTTAGCACGAGTCACTCAAAGTCAAAAGTAAATATAGCCAACCCTTTGTGAGTCAGTAAATAAGTTTCGTTTTGAGAGTCAGTAAGTCAGGGAAGGAATCAAGGTGGCAGGAAACTCAATATGGCCTGCAATCAAGGAGGATACAGTGGCTCATTCTGCAACAGGGAGGGGGCAGGGTGGAGGGGAAGTGCAACGAACGCCCGCCCGCCCGCCCCCTCTCTGAAAAACGAGTGTTGCAAAGTTGATCAAGCTTGCAAGGGGACGACACCTCTCTGCCTGCAGTCTGTGCTTTATAAGGCGATGCTGGAAATGTGAAGGAATGATAAATGTATGTACAAACGCACGCTAACGCACACACACACACACACACACAAACACACACACACACACACACACACACGATTATAACCACAATAAAACAAAACACAGACTATAGTTATAACCACAATCATAAAACAACACCACCACTATCACAACAACCATGAAAAAGGCACAATTAACAACACAACAAGAAAACCACAACCACCACAATACCACAACAACAACCACCACAAAACCACAACATAACAAAAAAACAATGACCACAAAACCACCACGACAACCAACAAAAATAAATACAAAATTCACAACACAACCACCACAAAACCACATCATAAAAAAAAACAGTAACCACAATACCATATCATAAAAAAAAAAAAAAAAAAAAAAAAAATGACCACAAAACCACGACAACCAACAAAATTAACCACACAAACAACAAACACAAACAACAACAACAACAACAACAATTAAATACTACTTCTTTTCCCTCATTCACGTATCAATAAAAACTGGTGATAATTTTACATGTATCTGATAATTTCATCTTGTGCACTGTAATAATTATAATATATAGGTTATTCTTCTATCCCCTTCCCACTATACCCTCTCTTTATATAACATCCTATTACCCTACGTAACTTGTTTTACATAATATGGTAATAAGTTTCCACACGCTAATAGCACTCTCTTACTTTCTCTTTCTCTCTCCTCTCTTTTTCTTCCTCCATTCCTCTGTCTGTCTGTCTGTCTGTCTGTCTGTCTGTCTGTCTGTCTGTCTCTGTGTCTGTGTCTGTGTCTGTGTCTGTGTCTCTGTCTGTGTCTGTGTCTGTGTCTCTGTCTGTGTCTCTGTCTCTGTCTCTGTCTCTCTCTCTCTCTCTCTCTCTCTCTCTCTCTCTCTCTCTCTCTCTCTCTCTCTCCTTTTACTCTTTTCTCCATTTCGTATTCCCCTCTCCTCTTTAATTCCTATTCCTTACATTTCCTTCTCCCTTCCTTCCATTCTCTCTCTCCGTCCCTTTCTTTTCCTTTCTCTCTCTCTCTCTCCACACAAAATTCAGAGGTGAAGAACGAAGGAAATGAGGGGGTGAAGTGGAGAGAGAAAGAGATTAAAAGTTGGTGAAACAAGAATCTGGGGGGAGGGTGGTGATGGGGAAAACGATGACAGCGAAAGATTAGGCAGAAAGACAGAAGAGGAAGAAGGAAGAAGTGAGAGTTTGGAATTGGAGAGAAGGAAGGAAGTAAAGAGAAGGGAGAGAGAAAAGAGGAGGAAAGAAGGAAGAAGTGAGAGTTTGGAATTGGAGAGAAAAGAGGATGAATGGAAGGAAGTAAAGAGAAGGAAGTAAAGAGAACAGAGGAGGAAAGAAGGAAGAGAGAGATTGGGAATTGGAGAGAAAAAATTATGAAGGAATTAAAGAGAAAAGAGGAGGAAAGAAGGAAGAGAGAGATCTGGACTTGGAGAGAAGAGATGATGAAAGGAGAAAAGTGAAGGAAAGAAAGAAGGGTTAGGAAGGAGGACGAAAGAAAGAATGAATGAAGGAAGAAAGGTACGACAAATGCAAGAGAATTAATGATTAAACAAAAGAAATAATCTCTGAATGAAGGAAAAAAAAAACTAAGATTGAAAAGGAGTGAAGAACAGAAGGAAGGAAGGAAAGTGGAATAAGTGAGAATCAAGAAGGGGAGACGGGAAGGAAGGAAGGACAGAAAGGAGGAGGAGGAGGAAGAGGAGGAGGAAGAAGAGTAAGAGTAAGAAATGAGGCGAGGAAGTGAGGTCGGAGGAGGAGAAGGAGGAAGAGGAGGAGGAAGAGTAAGAGTAAGAAATGAGGCGAGGAAGTGAGGTCGGAGGAAGAGGAAGAGCAAGGACAGAAAGAAGGAGTAAGAGTAAGAGTAAGAAATGAGGCGAGGAAGTGAGGTAGGAGGAGGAGGAAGAGCAAGGACAGAAAGAAGGAGGAGGAGGAAGAGTAAGAGTAAGAAATGAGGCGAGGAAGAGGAAGAGTAAGAGTAGGAGGAGGAAGAAGAAGAACAAGAAGAGTAAGAGTAAGAAATGAGGCGAGGAAGTGAGAAAGGAGGAGGAGGAGGAGAAGGAGGAAGAACAAGAAGAGTAAGAGTAAGAAATGAGGCGAGGAAGTGAGGTCAGAGGGGTGGTGGGTAGGAGGGAGAAGGTAATGAGGCGACTGTATAACCTGGAACCGTGTTAAAGTGCGAGACAGGGGAGGAAATGAGGTGAGAGAGGGGAATGTGAAGGAGGGGATGAGAGGCCAAAGTGAGGCTGAGGCCGTATAAGCTAGGGAAGGAAGGAAGGGAAGCCAACCACTAGCATTTTAAACTAACCACCTTCAACCTCCACCACCATGATTTTCTCTGTGTCTGTCTCTCTGTGTCTGGGTCGGTCTTTCTCTGTCTCTCTTCTCTGTTTCTTTGTCTCTTCTCTCTTTGTCTCTGTTTCTTTGTCTCTCTCTGTCTCTCTCCTCTCTTTGTCTCTGTCTCTCTTCTCTCTGTCTGTCTCTCTTCTCTCTTTGTCTCTCTTCTCTCTTTGTCTCTCTTCTCTCTTTGTCTCTCTTTGTCTCTCTTCTCTCTTTGTCTCTCTTCTCTCTTTGTCTCTCTTCTCTCTTTGTCTCTCTTCTCTTTGTCTCTCTTTCCTCTCTTTGTCTCTCCTCTCTTTGTCTCTTTCCTCTCTCTCTTTCTCTCAACCAGTATCGTCTCTGTTACTGTATTCTTGCACAACAACAACAACAACAAGAGCTCTGAAGGGAACAAACAGTACCTACCTAACCTAACCTAACCTAACCTAACCTACCTTTATTTATTTCACCTCCCAGCGATGTGACCACTAAAAACCATAAGCCAATTGTGCTCAAAGTGACTTAAAATTGCCACACGATATCATTTTTCTACCCAACTTGCCCCACAAAAGGATTGAAGCATGGAAAAAATTGGGTCCGAAGCCGATTTTCACCGAACTGGTCAGGGAAAGAGAGAGAAAAAAAAATACAAGTTAACCAAAAAGAAAAAAAAAAAAAAAAGACTTAAGTTGGCCCCAAAAAAATCCCCTAAACTTTACCTCAAAAAGTGCCGACACTCTGGGACTTCCATGACAACAACGACAACAACAACAACAACAATAACAACAACAATAATAACAATAACAATAACAACAACAACATGAGTGGGTGTGTCTGTGTTTTGGTCTTTAAGGGGGTGCGGGAATAGGGGGACAGGCTTGAGGGGGGTTTAAGGGGGTGCGGGAATAGGGGGACAGGCTTGAGGGGATTTAGGGGGGTACGGGAGTAAGGGGACAGGCTTGGGGGGGTTTTGGGGGGTGCGGGAGTAGGGGGACAGGCTTGGGGGGGGGTTTAGGGGGGTGCGGGAATAGGTTACAGGCTTTCTACCCACCCCAAGCCTGTCCCCCTACTCCCGCAGCCCCCTACTCCCGCACCCCCCTAATTAACTGGTTTGAGATGTAAATACAAAACACGATATTATTATAATCAGGTGGAGAAATAATTAATGTGAACGAGTTTTCATTGTAGATTTTTTTTTTTTCATATATATTTTTATACGAAGTTCTGTTAGTTATTATTAAATCCAAGATTGTTATTAGTCGACGATGCCCCCCCCCCCCAAAAAAAAAAAAAAAAAAAAATAATAATAATAATAATAATAATAATAATATTTAATGAGTTGGAGAAATTATTATGATGGAGTTTATAATTTTCTGATACTTTATTATACGAACAAAAAACAAATAAAGAAATAATAATAATAATAATAATAATAATAATAATAATAATAATAATAATAATATTTAATGAGTTGGAGAAATTACTGTGATGGAGTTTATATATTTTCAGATACTTTATTTTTATACGAACAGTCACGTGATATTAATTAAGCAAAAAACGTGGCATTATTATAGTGTAGATGAAGTGATGAAGCCAAGTACAGTCGCGGCACATAGTCCTTGAACAAACAGACTTACCCCCCCTTACACTCTGGTCAAGGACTATGTGCCACGACTGTACATATATGCAAAAAAAAAAAAAAAAAAAAAAAAAAATGGAGTGGGGGAAAAACGACCATAATGCAACAAGGAAATAAAGACCAACCTGACTTTTGCCCTCCTCTGTAAGTTACAAAACAACAACAACAACAACAACAACAGTATCGCCACATCAACAACAACAACAACAAACTACTAACTAACTTTCGGCCATCCATCTATCCACAATTTACCACTCTCTGAAATTGATGTTCATGTTTGTGTGGTGGTGGTGGTGGTGGTGGTGGCTGTTATTGCCTTTGTTGTTCTGATTGTCTTTGTAGTTATTGTTGTTGTTGTTGTTGTTGATGTTGATGTTGTTGTTGATGTTTTTGTTGTTGTTGATATGGTGGTGTTGTTGGTGGTGTTGATGTTGTTGTTATGGTGTTGATGTTTTGGTGGTGGTGTTGTTGATGTTGATGTTGTTGTGGTTATGGTGTTGTTGTTGTTGTTATGGTGTTGTTGTTGTTGATGTGGTTATGGTGGTGGTGGTAGTGGCACATGTTGAAAAAATTATAACCTGTGTTCTTTATCTGTAATTAATTTCGTCATGTGTTATTTATTGCCAGGTGACTCGCTTCTGTTTATCATTTTAATTATGGGGAGATTCTACTGTACTGTGTTGTTGGCAGATTGGAAGGTGTCTGATTCCTCCAAACTATCCCAGAAAACAGAGACGCCCTTAGTGGTACAAATATGGGATTATCTGTTTCGTGGCATATTTTGGACGAATCAAGAGACCTTTCAATTATTCACCAACAAGAGAATCTCCCTTTAATTAATTGACTGACAACTAGACGACAAGTTAGTTATTCATCTCAAGTAGCATTTCCGTACATACGCGTTATACTTACTATTATATCTATGAACAGGCAGACAGATGCAAGAAATAAGTACATATGTTATTGTTTCTAGTACTACCAATGTCGGTGTGTATGTGACCTTTCCTGGCCCTATATATGTGTGTATGTGACCTTTCCTGGCTCTATGTATGTGTGTATGTGACCACCTTTCCTGGCTTTATGTGTGTATGACTGAGTGACACTTGATGTGGAGGAGGTTGCGATAATATTTTCATTATTGTCGACCACCACCAGATCACGAATACAGACCATATGTCCACCATCCTGTTAGTGTCAATGTGTGTGTATGTATGTTTATGAGTGGGAGTGTGTTTGTGTGTTGCGGTGTGTGTGTGTGTGGGGGGAGGGGGTATGCTGTGTGTGGGTGGGTTATGCTGTGTGTGTGTGTAGGGGGGATTAATTAAGCTGTGTGTGTGTGTGTGGAGGTTATTGTGTGTATGTTTGATTGGGTCTATAGTGTGTGTGTGTTGGGGGGGATTATGCTGTGTGTGTGTGTTACGGTGTGTGTGTGTGTGTGTGTGTGTGTGTGTGTGTGTGTGTGTGTGTGTGTACATTTTTCTTAACCATCAGCTATTCACTGGCTCTCCTTCCTTCCTTCCATTGCGAGGGCTCCACTTTTTCAGAGCTTTTGGGAAAGGAGCGCTTACCACGGCTTAAGGGGAGTTGGAACTGGGTTTGAGGGGGGTGGGGGGAGAGGGGTTGAGGGGGGTTGGTGGGGGGGGAGGAGGCACGACTTTCTTGGGCGTTATAATGGAGGCTCCAGATTTCCCCAAAGCTTACCAAGAAACTAAAAAATAATCCAAATGGCCAGGGTACTCTCGTGGGTTGACCTGGTTTGTGGGTCATTTTGCGGGACTACGTAGCCTCCTCCTCCTCCTCCTCTTCCTCCATCTATATAATTTTGGTTGTGTGTACGGAATAATGATATCTCGGAGGGGGACGGCAAAAACGGGTGGGTGTGGGGTTTCTGGGGGGGAGTCAAAGAGAGGTTAAGGGGGGGCATATGGGAGTTATAGGAAGGCCAGGGGGGGATTCAAAAAGGGGAGGTAAGGGGTTCAAAGGAGAAGGGGGCGGGTAAGCAAGGGAGGCGGGGGATGGGGGGGGAGGGGGGGGCTAAAACCAGGCAAGCAAGCAAGGCGGTGAAGAAATCAGATTGGAGCGATTTTTTTTTTTTTTTTTTTTTTTTTTTTTTTCCCCGTTGAGTGAGTGGATATATATAAAAAAAATTCCCTTAATGACCGAGGGGCGATATGAATGAGTTGAGGTATGATGACGATACTTTTACTACAGCCTCTCTCAAAACCAATGGTGCCAGGTAAGATGAGAACAATACTAATGGGGATCTATTTAATTATTTATTTATTTAATTATTTATTTATTTATCATTTATTATTATTTTTTTCCCTCTTAGGTCGGTGGTCGGTCGGTCGGTCGCACCCAATACATTACCAACCCATCCCATCTCATCCCATCCCATCCCATCCCATCCCATCCCATCCCATCCCATCCCAATCCAACCCACCCCATCCCATTCCATTCCATTCCATTCCATCCCATCACTCCCTTCCATCTATGATCATGCCCTTCATTTTTCACCTCCCTTCTCCCTTTTCACGGACCCACCACCAGTCACTACACTACTCACAGTACAGTACTTACTCTCCAATGTAAACAAACTCTCTTTCCACTCATATCACTCCTCTCCTTTTTGCTTGCTTTTGCTTTCCCTCATTCCAATCCAATAACCTCCACCCCCCTCACTCGTCGACCCCTTCCCTTCCGTTATTACCCCTCTCATGTCCCCTCCACCACACCCCCCAATACCCCCTTGGTTTATTTCCTTCCCCTGCCCCTCAGAAGTGAAGAGGGGGAATGGGGGGGGGGGGGGCGGGGGCACCAAAGTCCCACATTATCTGGAATTTATGCAGCCAGGTCGCCACTACATCTGACTGGCCCGCCGCCATTTGCATGAATTACGGCCGTATATTTATTACCGACACACGCCCAACTTTACCCCCCCTCCCTCCGCCCCCTGTCCCCCCCGTCATACCTCCCGGCCCTCCCCAGCCCAGCCCACCCCAGCCCAGCCTCCTGCAAATCTTTTTCGCGAGGCTTACCCACCCACAACATCGAGGTCTCGTTTTTGCCCCATTTTCATCTCGTTCTGGACATTGGCTCGGTTATTTGGTGAGTAATAATGTTGTGTTGGGAATTTTTTAGTGTCCATGACTGAGTGGTACAGTTGGACACAGGAATTCGTGGTACAGCTGAGGTGGTAAATGCGTAGCTCCTCCCAGTATGAAATTCCTTAACGACCAAAAAGATGTAATTACCAGGGGCAGAAACTATGATGTGGGATGGCGACGATAAGCAAATACCCGACAAAAATCACTGGTTATAAGAGAGAGACAAGCATCTTTCACCTGGGCTGTACCACGAATTCCTGTGTCCAACTGTACATAGTTCTTGAGCAGGGTGTAAGGGGAAGTCTGTTCAAGGACTATGTGCCGCGACTGTACAACCCAGATGAAAGATACTCAACTCCTCCTTCCTGTACACATAATAAACAAACGAGTGAGCAATTTTATGGTTTCAAAACAAACAGTGAAGGTTGGTAACAGTGTAAACAAATAGTGTAAACAAACAGTTGGTAATAGTGTAAACAAAATAATGTAGGTTCCAGATGATAATAATAATAATAGTCATTGGGTTGGGTAGAGGTCTGTGTCTCGAATTTATAACCTCATGTGTTTCTATTCTCACCTTAAACATCCACACAGACACGTCTATATTAGCAAACCTTTCTCTCAATATCACAAGTTGTTCTTCTTACTACATACATACCTCTTCGAAAGTTATCATATATTTAAACCACCAACCTTTCTATCAGGACCAAAACATACGTATTCCTCTCGACGCACGCAACCCCCTCCAAGCACAAGCAAGCACACACACACACACACACACACACACACACACACACACACACACACACATTCTCCTATACTTTATAAACAACTATACTCTCATCTCAAAGCACACGTATTAAACCTTCCTCTGCTCACTAGAACAATCTCCTCTCAACAAACATCCACACAACGCAGATAATTAAACAAGGCTCTTTCTCTCGGCATCACAGGGCACACACACACACACACACACACACACACACACACACACACACACACACACACACACACACACACACACACACACACACACACACACACACACACACACACACACACATCCTTCCACCACCCACTCCCCACATACTCACCCACACATTCTTCCACCACCCACACCCTACCCACCCCACCCACCCCACACACACACACACACACATCTCTCCATCACACACATCTCTCTACAGCACACACACACATCTCTCCATAACACACACACGCACACACACACACATCTCTCTACCACACACACATCTCTCTACCACACACACACACACACACATCTCCACCACCTACCACACACACACACCACTAGGAGATGCAAAATGGTATAGCTCTCTCAATGCAATGTTCTCAAGGGATACACGAACCAGTATTACGTATCCCCACTCATCATTGCTGCCCCTTCATCATAGCACACCACATTAATGCAGTTTCTCTATCTTCAAAACACAATAGCATAGAACATTTTATTTTACTATACACTCCTACAATAACACCACCACATTGCACTATAGAATAAAAGACACTGACATCTATCTTCAAATATCCAAACTTATAACCTGTTTTTATACCATAACACCGTGTTCTATCTAAATTATATGCACACTTCTAGGCAACACAGAACAAGGTAAAACAATACCTTATGGCAAAACCCAACCATCACTACTACAACAACAACAACAACAAAAACCAAAACCACAGCAATAACAACAAACACATCTACGTAGCACAACACCAATGACAAAACAACCCCAACCACCACTACCACAACAACAACAATAATAACAACAACAACAACCAAAACCACAACAATAACAAACACATCTACGTAGCACAACACCAATGACAAAAAAAAAAAAACTCAACCACCAGCACCATTACCACAACAACAACCACAACAATAACAACCACCACAACAACAACTCCAACATCCACACACCAACAACAACAACATACATACATACATACAGTACACTTCTCTTATTTTTATGGTATTATCCTTCTAACCTTTACGAGACTTACAGCAACAGTTTATTATTATTATCATTGTTCCCGTTGGGGGTCTGTTATGTCACCTTCAGTATTTATTTATACATGGATAGATATACGGTGTCTTCCTTACCTTCTCAACAAAACCAATTTCTCTCAGCACGGGATATCACATTATTCTCTTGGCAAAACTCGATGCAGCTCTGTCTCTGAAGCTTCTCTGTCTCTGTCTCTTTCTCTCTATGTTTCTCTCTCTTTCTCTCTATGTCTCTCTCTTTCTCTCTATGTCTCTCTCTCTCTCTCTATGTCTCTCTCTCTCTCTCTATGTCTCTCTCTCTCTCTATGTCTCTCTCTTTCTCTGTCTCTCTGTCTCTCTCTCTCTCTCTCTCTCTCTCTCTCTCTCTCTCTCTCACTCTCACTCACACACGCACACACACACACACATTTAACTCGTGACCCACCACGCTTCTCTAATAATGCAATTCTCCCAACCATTTTTGTAACCTTTTCTTTTCCCAACAAGGCGAGGAAAAAGGCAAGGGGTAATCTGGAGTTTAGAGGAGTGTTTTATGTGTGAGGTCGGGATGTAAATACTCTCTCTCTTTCTCTCTCTCTCTCTCTTTCTCTCTCTCTCTCTCTCTCTCACACACACACACACACACACACACACACACACACACACATACACACGCAAAATCCCGCGGGAACTTCTCATCAAAAGGAGAAAAGAACTGTTGTACACTTTGCTGTACATCTCTCTCTCTAATGGTTGGTGTGTGTGTGTGTGTGTGTGTGTGTGTGTGTGTGTGTGTGTGTGTGTGTATTTGTTTTGAGGTTCATATATTTTACGTGTGTGTGTGTGTGTGTGTGTATTTGTTTTGAGGTTCATATATTTTACGTGTGTGTGTGTGTGTGTGTGTGTGTGAGGTACATGTATTTTACGTGTGTGTGTGTATGATTATATGTGTGTGTGTGTATTTGTTTTGAGGTTCATATATTTTATGTGTGTGTGTGTATGTGTATGTGTGTGCGTGTGTGTGTGCAACGCGACCCAACAAGAGGCAGCATCGTTGTCCGAGATAAGGGGGCAATATGTCGAGGAGGAATGGTAGGTGGTGGCTCCAGGTCCCCTTAAACTATGCCACGAAACAGACCGACAGAAACAGAGACCGACCGACAGATATACCACCTCAACATACCCAGCCCACCTGAAGTATCCTACCGTAGTCCCGTTCGTTGTGTGGCTTAGCAAGGAGGAATCGGTAGGGTCCACTTCTCCTACAACAACGAATTGCCTCCATAATCCTGAGATATGTTTTCTTCTCTTCCTTGTCTTGTCTGGGTTTAAGGTACCATTGGGCAAGCCTGAATCTGCTACTTAACAACAAACACACACTCGGTTGGTGGTGCACTGGTTATAAATGAGTGAGGTGAGGGATGGTGGTGGTTGTGGTTGTGTGAGGGAGAGCAGGATTGATGGTGGTGGTGGTTGTGGTGGTTGTGTGAGGGAGGCAGGGTTAATGGTGTTGGTGGTGGTTGTGTGAGGGATTGATGGAGTGAGGGATTGATGGAGTGGTGGTGGAGTGAGAGATTGATGGTTGTGGTGGTGGTGGTGAAGTGTGAGCTGAGCAGATTATATCCCCTTGGCAACTGATGGGATTTCATTGCGGGATAATTTAAATCGTCCGGCATTATTTACAGTACAATATTGAGTGGTTGTCTATGGGTGGTAATAAGAACAAACTGTAAAATCATCCCTCTGTCTTAGATTCTGAGGAGGAAGTATGGGGAGATATACAGGAGGAGGACGAGGAGGAGACATGGAGATAAAGCAGACAGATGACGAAGGAGGAGATGAGGAAGGAGGAAGAGATGCTGCAGGAAGAGGGGGAGGAGGAGGAGGGAGAGGGGAGGAAGAGAAGGTGTTGGTGGATGCAAGCAATATTCCAGGATTTATGACCTCATCGTCTCCCTGCAGTAGTGGAGTAAGAAGAGACCCACGGGGAGCAGAAGCATCAGTTGGTGTTGGTGTTGTTGGTGGTGGTGGTGGAGGAAGGTTTAGTAAGGGTGTGTCATGTGGTGGATTTTTTGTGGTGATGGTGAATTGGAAAGGTTACTGATTCATTCCACGACAAACACTTCTACACTCAAAAGTTAGTGGTGGAGGCAGAGTTAGTAAGGCCGTGTGTTATGTCCTGGATTTTTTTTTGTGGTGATGGTGAATTGGAAAGGTTACTGATTCATGCCACGACAAACACTTCTACGCTCAAAAGTCCTGTCTGTGGTATGATGTTGTGTGTTGGTGGTGGTGGAGGCAGAGTGGGTAAGGGTGTGTGTTATGTCTGGGAATTGTGGTGGTGTCGTTGTAATGGGAAAGGTTACTGATTCATGCCATGATAATTAACACTACGATACTCTTAAAATTATATGGTATGACGAGGACCTGAACCCGTTGACAGAGGCAAATGATATGTAAGATGTCATCAGTCTGTGTTCAAGGAATGGTTACGTAAAGTTATTTGAAGGAAGAGTGTAATTTCCCGTACGAGTAATTTTTTTTATTAATACTTGGCTGTTTTGACTTCGTTCCACTTCATTCTTTAATTAAGCATCTTAATTATTATACATAAATTTTGAATCGTCTACAGAATAATAAAAGTTAAAGATTCCTCCCTACTCACCAATTTCTCCCATCAGAGTTGTCATAATATTAGGATAAACCAAATAGCATTGAAAAATAACACTCAAATTACAAAAATAGGGAGGAGAAAGGTGAGGAAGAGAAAGGGGAAGAGAAAATGGAGGAGGAAGAGAAAGAGAAAGAGGAGGCAGATGAAGAGAAAGAGGAGGAAGAGAAAGAGGAGGAGGAAGAGAAAGGGGAGAAAGAGAAGGAGAAAAGAGTTAGGGGGGAGGAGAAAGGGGGAGAAAAAGATAGGGGGAGCATGAGAAAGAGATAGGGGAGGAGCAGGAAGAGAAAGGGGAAAAAGAGAAGGAAAAAGAGTAAGGGGGAAGGAGGAGAAAGAGGAGGTTGTTACAATTTACGTGCTCCATGGTTGGTTGGCCACTAACAGTAATATAACTCGGAATTACTCGTAAACTTTTTCTCAGTAGCCCCAAAAGGTAGAAGCAAAAAGGTGGTAGGAGAATTTGCGTTATTAGGAACAGTGAGTGGGTGGGTGGGTGGGGGGGGGGGAGGAAATGGTGGGGGGGGTGAGTGGGGGTTGGTGGGGATAAGTGGGGGAGGTGGGGGGGTTGTTGGGGGAGGAAATGGGGGGGAGGTGGGTGGGGTAAGTGGGGAGTGGGAGGGGGGGGTGAGTAGAGGGGGTAAGTGGGGTGGAGGAGTAGGGAGGGTGAGTGGGGAGGGGGCGAGGAGTGGGGGATGGAGTGGGGGGTAAGTGGGAATGGAGGAAGGGAGATGTGTGTGTGTGTGTGTGTGTGTGTGTGTGTGTGTGTGTGTGTGTGTGACCTCTTTTACTATTACATTCTCCTCATTGATCATACGAAGGTCATGCATGAATGGTTGGCACATTTAGTTGTACAGTCGGGTGAAAAAGTCTTATTATTATCCTCCGCTGCCACAAGAGGTCATAGTATTATTACACTAAATTATACTGATAGGAAATGAAGAGTATACTGTAGTAGTCTCTGAACACACACACACACACACACACACACACACACACACACACACACACACCATTGCCATAATACCACAAACACACCATCCCAACAATAACACACACACACACACACCACACACACACACACGCACAATCCCACACACAGACACACACAATCCCATCAATAAAACACACACACAAACAATCCCAACAATAAAACACACACACACACACACACAATCCCACACACACCATACCCAGAATAACACACACACACACACACACACACTACCACACCCAAGCCCACACCCACTTTATTGCCTCATTAGAACTAATTCACCAGAGAGAGCGGATGCAAGCTTTCCCAGAATATTTCCTTACTCGTATTGAAAAGAAACTAATGGCTGCAAAAAAAAAAAAAAAAAAAAAAAAAAAAAAAAAATGGAAGTGGTTCGGTTTGGCCTCCGCGATTCTATTATCTGAAAATTGAATATATACCAATTACTATAAAACGTTCCTTGGTGGCAAAGTCTTTATATATATATAAAACACCTTTCGTTTATAAATATATATATATATATATATACTGTATACATATATTTTTTTTTTAATGGAAAATCTTATCTTTTTGTTCGAATTTTTCCAGTCTTTACGAGGTCATAAAAATCTGAGTAATGGATTCACACATTTTGTAGAAGAAGGAATTTTAAAC
>JAWQEG010002383.1:15000-20000 GCA_033782935.1 Petrolisthes cinctipes | reverse complement strand
ATGCAAAGCGTCCTGGTTGGCTGAGGTCGTTGCCGTCAGTGATAACCGTTCGTTCAGCGTGTCGTACGGATCTTTAGGGACGGGAGTAACACCGATTGGGACTAAGGTATTCTGCACGTGATTGGGTTAGTGTTATTTATTTTTTTTTCAACCAACTAGAGCTACAGAAGATGGATGTGTAGTTTTGTAATGGTGAGGTGTCTGTGTGTGTGTGTGTGTGTGTGTGTGTGTGTGTGTGTGTGTGTGTGTGTGTGTGTGTGTGTGTCTGTGTGTGTGTGTCTGTGTGTCTGTCTGTCTGTCTGTCTGTGTGTGTGTCTGTCTCTGTCTCTGTCTGTCTCTGTCTGTCTCTGTCTGTGTCTCTGTCTGTGTCTCTGTCTGTGTCTCTGTCTCTGTCTGTGTCTCTGTCTCTGTCTCTGTCTCTGTCTCTGTCTCTGTCTCTGTCTCTCTCTCTCTCTCTCTCTCTCTCTCTCTCTCTCTCTCTCTCTCAAATACACACACACACACACACACACACACACACACACACACACACACACACACACACACACACACACACACACACACACACACACCTGGAGAACTCATCCGATCTCTCTTTCTCGCACGTCAAGGAAGGAAAAGTTGCATACATATTGAAAATTACTGCAGCACAGATCTCTCTCTCTCTCTCTCTCACTCCTTCACCTCGACGATAACTCTACTGGGGTCACGTGGACAAGACCAGGTCACATTACAACACACAACTTTTACGTTAATTAAGGGAAGTAAGTAACCTTTTGTGGTCAATTTGGAGTCAATGTAGGCCTCCAAACTCATCAATAGAACACAATCCCTGTATAATTCCATATGGAGGGATTCTGTTTCCTGGCATGGTTTGGAGGAATCATTATCCTTCCCATATCCTATAAAAGGTTAGTCCCCTTAATTAAATATAATACAGGTTGAAGCTAAAAACGTTACAAACAAAACCTACGTAAAAATAATCTACCATTTATAATAAAAATTGTAACTGACTCAAAATATCTGTAAAATATATTAAAAACATTGATATAATTTGCAAAAAAACTATAATTTACTTTTACGTCAAGCACAGTACAAAATACAGTAATACAGTAAACAAAATACAGTAAACAAAAAGATGTAGACTACCCAGTGTTCGCGAAAAAAAAAAAAAAAAAATATGGGGCAATGTATCACAGTCTTAATTATATAATCATACTTGAGGGCCCTGTACTTTCTGACTACTAATATCCCCAGTATTATTATTATGCCTTGTATCCCTTAGTATGTTACCTGTTTAGTACCCAGTGTCTGTCTTCATTCATGCACGTGATGACTACACCAACAACCCATTCTTTGTAAATTTTGTAATCTATTTATCGACTTATGTTTCCTGTATCTTACTTCATAATATATTTTAGTTCTTACAGCAACTATTATTCTTTGTAAATTTTTGTAATTTATTTATTGACTTGTATTTTTTCCTGTATCTTGCCTCATAATATATTTTAGTTCTTACAATAACTATTCTTTGTAAATTTTGTAATCTATTTATTGACTTGTGTTTCCTGTATCTTGCCTCGTCAACTATTCTTTGTAAAACCTATTGACTTTTGGTGCATTGGAGTTTCGTGATTCCTCCAAAATATGCCAAGAAACAGAACCAGATGGACAAAAATAGTTGTGTCCTGTTGTTGCTTGGAATTGTTTGGAGGAATCAGTTGCTCCAGATTATCCAACACTGAACTACACTACCTTCCTCAAGAACTCGGGGCTGTTCGGCAAAAAAGACAGCTTGAGGAACTTCAACAACAACAACAACAACCCTCTTAAAAACCCTGTGATCATGTATGAGAATTGTTGATATCTGATTCCTACTGACTATGCCACGAAACAAGCTCCTTCCATATAATAGAGGTGGTGTTTCGTGGCAATGATTGAAGGACTCACTAACTTCCAATAATCTGACTACATCACGTGGGTCTTTAATTAAGGGGTTGTTAGTACAGTGTTGGTAAATCTGGAGCAACTGATGATTCCTCCAAATTATTCCAAGCAACAGGCCACCATTATTTTCGTCATTACGGTCCTGTTTCCTGACATACTTTCGAGGAGTTAAGATACTACAATGGACCAAAAGTATACTGTATGTCCCTTTAAGAATCACAGGAATCTACTGTAAAACAACAATTATTGAGGCCATTATTGACGGGAGGTTGTATTTTTCAGTTGTGTTTTGTTTTGTTGTTTTTTTATTCTTCCCTCCTTCGTTATCATATATGTTGTTGTTATCCTCTATCCTCTTCCCTAGTATATTCTTCACTCTTCCTTCTTATATATTCCTCCTTCTCCTTCTCCTTCTCCATTATACACCATTAAAACAGAATACAATACATAATTAACTGTAAGCGGAGGGATGAATACAGAAGCCACACACACTCGAGCGATAACAATTGAACAGTCAGTCGCCACCCCAGAACGTGATGGAAGGTGTTTAGAAGAACAAACAAGTAAACGGTGTAGGAGGAGAAAGAAAAGTACATATTATGGTAGATGGGTCGAGGGGTAAAGAGTTGGTTGGGTTCGCGAGGTGGCCGCCAGAGGGAATCTCCGTGTGGCGGGAAAAAACATTACCGCCAAGAAAACACATCCACACAACCCAACACTACCACCATGCAATGTTGCCCCTCATTAGTGAAAACACGTAGGAACGACCAATAAAAGTGATGGAATATTAGTTTGTTCTCGTGAGGAAGAGCAGACGCTGGGAAAGTAAGTATGAGAAGAGAGGGTTAAGGTAATTTCGAGTGCGCAAGCGAGGTAGGTGGTGGTGGTGGTGGTGGAGGTAGTGGCTTAGGGAGGGGTGAGGTGAGGTGGGGGGCAAGCACGGTCTCACGGAGCAAGCCAGGCAGTGATCCGCGGACGTCTGTGGTGAGAGTACTAAGGCTCCCCGCTCTCCCTCCTCTCCCTCGCTTCTCGCGCTAACCCGTCTTGTCGCGTCTCCAGGTGAATTTTACCGATGGATAAATAATTGGTACAAAATCAGTTCTTATGTTTTATTGTGGCGGTGTTTTAATGTTATGTAAATGCGTCTGATATATAATTATGCCTTCGTAAAGAAAATGCAAGAAACTATGAAAGACAATATATAATTTCCTGTTGAAAAGTTAATAATAATAATATGCATGTCTGTGTGTCAAGGAAGGCAATGCATATCAATTAATGAAGTGCATTATGTATAATTGAAATAGATCTGGGAACTGGAAGTATGATTAAACTTCAACACCACAAATTGAAAACTCATGACCTTTAAAAGACACCACCAATGTTATAAATTATAGCTGCCTCCAATCTTACAAAACTTATCAATTTTTGTTACACGGTTTAAAGAGTTATAAAAAATACTCTGAAATCCAATCGGGCAAAGGAAATATTTTTAAGAAAGAAGGAAGGAAGGAAGGAGATGTAAAAATGAAGGAGGGTATCTATCGCAAATATCCACACTCGCATCACCCAACCCGGAGTTTCGAAACTTGATGTAAACAAATATAATCGCCTCGGATCCGACCCCGGGAACGAACAAACAAACAAACAAACAAACAAACAAACGAACGAACACATCGATCCCTGAATACCCGCATGCATCTCTCGTCGCGTCTGGAAAACTTGAAGTAAACCAAACAAACTCGCTCCTTTTCAAATATCATTAAACATTCACCCCGCTTCATCTATCCATCCATCCCACGCTACCGTAACCACTCCTTATACTCGGGCAACTTTTTCTTCGACGACGCTTCCGAAGATTAATGTTAAGAAAGTATAATCTGAGGGGGAAGAAAATACTTGGCCATCTTACTGATACGAAAAAAAAAAAAAAAAAAAAAAAAAAAAAAATATGTATACATCTGTCTGAAACGAAAAACAAAAACAAAAAAATAGCTTAGATATTTTAGTGAAATGAAGAAGAAAAAAAACTTGAAGAAATTTTACTGAAACGAAAATTGAAACTTTTTTAAACATCTTTCTGAAACGATAAGAAAGGAGGATAAAACTTGGGCATCTGATTAGATTAACTTACTCTCCTCTTCGCCTCACCACACCACAATGGCTACTTTGTTTGTGTGTCTCTTTTCTACTAGAGACTTAATTAAGGACTCTGTGGTCGTGTATGGACAATTGGAGCGTTCTAATTCCACCTGACCATGCCAAGAATAAACAAGCTCCTTCCATAGAGGTGGTGGTGGTGTTTCGTGATAATATTTTTTGAAGGACTCATTTACCTCCAATCTTCTGACGACATCACAGGGACTCGTAAGGGGAGAACCTCTTATTGGTAAACTGGAAGGCTACTGATTATTCCTCCATCCACATATTAATTAAGGAGATAGTACACTTTTGGTATATTGGAGCGCCTTGATTCCTCCAAAGTATGACAATGAAACAGGACCAGATGAGCAAAAATAATGATGACCTGTTGTCTGGACTAGGTTGGAGGAATCATTTGTTCCAGATTCACCAACACTGTACACTCGTGATATGTAATCCCTGACCAGAGACGAACGGTAGGCACCACACACACATACCCTGCACTCGAACTCAGCCTTTATAGGTGTACTGGGTGGGGAAATGAACAATACCAGGCGATTCGAAGCTTTCTGCTCCTCACACTCTGGTTAGAAATTATGTATCACGAGTGTACTACCCTCTTAATGATTAGGAGAACAATGGACACAATGTATTCTACTTGGATATTACGAAGGAGAAAAACGAAGTCAAATTATAACCGTACTCATTTATCGAAAATATAAATAAATCTCTCCACTTTTCAAAACGCTCTCTGTAAAATAGAAAATATCCTAAGAAATTATTTGAAATTAAAAATAAATATATAAAAATCAACTGAAAATCAAATGCTGGATATATAAATAGTTTTCGGAATTCACGACACTTGAGTTCAATAAATCAGAATAAATATTTACCAACCGACGTGTGCTTAAGGG
>JAWQEG010002383.1:0-7500 GCA_033782935.1 Petrolisthes cinctipes | reverse complement strand
ATGAGCAAGTGATGAACAGAAGAAATGATGCGCTGGGATAGAAAGTGAACAAGTTTCTATAGGGTTGATGAAAGATAAAGAAAATGAAAATGAACAAGTGTTGAACTGTTTTAGATACTTTACTGATTGTACGAGTGTGTGTTGAGAAAGAACAAAATTTAACAGAAACAGATAATGCATAACAAGATCCCAAGTTGAGGAAAATAGATTATACAAATTTAGATATGATGTAGTTTTTAGTAATGTTCTGAGAAGTTAGAATTCAACAAGTTCGGTAGAAACAGATGCATGGGAAACGTGAATAATTATTGTCGTCGAATGAAACAGATGATGAACGGGAATACAGAGAGCAAAATCATATGTCGAGAATAAAGAGACAGAGATGTAGGTAGAGCTAGGAATAATCGACATTGAAATAGTTACTAGTGCTAAACAGACGCAAAAGTGGAATAGAAGATACAGTACAGTAACCAGTCGAGTGGTATTGTGTTTGAAACGTAAATAAAAGACTGATCAATTCAAGATGTTGGATAAAAACGACTGAGTGTGCAGCATGATAACTATAGAAGGAAGTATGAGGAATAATAAACGTTGATCTGGAACAAGTGACAAACAAACAAACAAACAAACAAACAGAAAAATATTAACTCTGGATCACAAAACTGAGCAAAAAAAAAAAAAAAAAAAAAAATCAATCAGACATGGTGAAAATAGAAATCCGTGAGAGACAATACGGGTGTTGTTGTTGTTAATTAAGGCGACAAATACTCTCCGACAGTGGATAACAAACAAGCGCAACACAGACACAACACGTGACAATATCGAAGGTTTTTACAGTATCGAAGGTGTAAGATAATGATACTGGTGATATTCAGTACCCACATTGGAAGGACTTATAGGGGGAATCTTTTTTTTTTTTTTTTTTTGGTATGTTAGAGTGTTCCGATTCCTCCAAAGCATGCCAGGAAACAGGACCAGATAAGCAAAATTAATTAATGGTGATCTGTTGACTTGAAGTACTTGGAGGAATCATTTGCTCCAGATTTACCAACACAAAACTTCCCCCTTAAGGACCCTGTTATCGTGTATATAAATTGGAGGCTTCTGATTCCTTCTGACCATGCCACGAAACAAGCTCAATCCCTATAGGTGTGTGTGTTTCGGGGCAATTTTGAAGGACTCGTTTATCTCCAATTTTCTGACTACATCACAGGATCCCTTAACGTGATTATAACTCGACCAGGTTGTGTGGGAAACGAAGGGGGACAGATGTAGGAATGAACGTGAAGGAGACCATATTTATACCATAACTTAATTCCAAGTGTATTAAGTATTATTGGTGTTATGTACATATTCTGCCATATACTACTACTACTACTACTACTACTACTACCACGATTAATAATAATAATAATAATAATAATAATAATAATAATAATAATAATAATAATAATCACCTTTTTCTAACTGGGTTCATTTTTCCCTGCAGCACATCCTTTTACAATCCATCATCCCTTTCTTCCTCATCTCATCATCTATCTACTCTCATCAACATCCACCTACCCCCTCCTCCTACCTCACACCTCAACAACCCCTATAATATTTACTTCTTTCAATGTATCAATCTGACTCCTCCTTCAAAACAATACGTATGACATCTACTTTCTTCTCTGCATCAGTCTAACTCCTTCTTCAAAATAATACCTATGATATTTACTTCTTTCTCTGTATCAATCTAACTCCTTCTTCACCACAACCCCTATAAGTTTTAATTCTCTCTGTACATCAATCTAATTCCTTCTTCAAAATAATCCCTATAATATTCACTTCTTTTTCTGTGTATCAATACCTATAATATTTACTTCTTTCTCTGCATCAGTCTAATTCCTTCTTTACCAAAATCCCTATAATGTTTACTTCCTTCTCTGCATCAGTCTAACTCCTCCTTCACCACAATCCATATAATGTTTACTTCTTTCTCTGTATCAGTCTAACTCCTTCTTCACCACAATCACTATAATATTTACTTCCTTCTCTGCATCAGTCTAATTCCTTCTTCTTCACCACCTTCATTTCCTTCTTCACACTTCCCCACCTCCCAGAAATCGATAATTATCAATACTCCCTTTTGTCCACCAGTGCGTACTACCAGGCTATAATTTTTTTCGCATTTGCTCTTTGTAATTTTTTCTGTCGTAATTTTGTTGCTCATGATTAATTAGCCCCCGTCAATTACCTTTATGAGAGTAATTTTCTTTGTCATTAGCCTTTTCCGAATCATAGAGCTAGCTTGGGTCAATTTTTATTTATTTTATTATTATTATCATTATTATTATTATTATTATTATTATTATTATTATTATTATTATTATTATTGTTCATTTAATATATATAAAATAATTAGGTATTTCGAAACATACCATAATATTATCTCTATAAATTATATTATATTTATACATATTATAATTATCTGTTTGCTTTATATCCCCAATCAACCTATCAACCTATCAACCAACCAACCAACCTATCAACCAACCAACCAACCAACCAACCCACCAACCAACCAATCACCCACCAACCTACATACCAATCAACCAACCAACCTATCAACCAACCAACCAACCAACCAACCTGTCAACCAACCCACCCACCAACCAACCCACACACCCACCAACCAACCAACCTATCAACCAAACCACCACTCACTCACTCACTCACTCACTCACTCACACTAACTCATTTTCTTTTTCTCTCTTTCTTTTTTTGTTGTTGAAATCGGAATGAACTCATTTCCTCATTACACCATCGCTCTTACAGTCACTAAATCACCTGTTCTCTCTCTCTCTCTCTCTCTCTCTCTCTCTCTCTCTCCTCTCTCTCTCTCTCTCTCTCTCTCTCTCTCTCTCTCTCTCTCTCTCTCTCTCTCTCTCTCTCTCTCTCTCTCTCTCTCTCTCTCTCTCTCTCTCTCTCTTTAATCTCCCTTTTTCTTACTAGCAATATTCACAAAGCTCAACTATCTCACTAACTCACACACGCTCTCTTTAATCTCTCACGGCACTCATTTTCCTCCCTAAATCATGGCACCCCCCCTCTCCCACTCCCCCCTTACCCCACCTCTCCCCCCCCCCCCCACTCCCCTCTCCCCACCAAAACATTCACGTGTCGCGTTTGCACTTAACTCGCTTTTCATAGTTCTCGTTTTCTGCCCTGTCTGTCTGTCTGTCTCACGTGGGGCTAAACTCGGCCATTACCCCAAACTCCTTGATCATTTTTAGTGGCCCTGTCCTCGTAGTCTTTATTTGTCTTGTTGTTGTGTTACCCTTCTCTCCCTTTTATTGTCGTCATCGTTCGTCGTTTTATTTCTTCCCATTTGTGTGTGTTTTTTTTGTTTTCATTTGTCTCTTCCTCCTCCTCCTCTTCTTGCTCCTTCTCATTACCACTGACATCCTTTTTCATGCATATTTCTATTCTTATATTAATATTCCCTTATTTATTATTATTACTAGCTGCTCCGCCGCCCTTCGGGCGGCTAGGAGCCGCTAGCTCCTGCGGAGGGCTGGCGGCCTGCGGCCGCCCTTCCACCGCCCTTCGGGCGGTTTGGAGCAGATCGGGTGGTGGGTGGATAGAAGGAAGGGAAGGAGGGAAGGAAGGGGAGAGGGAGGGATGGTTTAGTGGTTAGATAAATAAATGGATGGATGGATGATTAGTAATAGAGGTGGGTGGGTGAATAATTGGAGGTATTAGTCGTTTTTAAATGTTTATTATATCAATCTTTCTCCCTCATTCAATAACTCCATCATTCTAATATTAGCATAATTAATAATATTTCCTTCTTTTTCTATTAATTGCGTCACTAAGCATTTTACTGAAGTGCCTCCTGGTAAACGACATTTTTCACGACTCCGGTTGACGACAATAAATATGGCAATATTGAAAATCAATTTGACAAAAGTGAAACTCTATAGGACAATAATGAGAATCAATATGACAATGGTGTTTGATACTGGAGCAGGAATCAAGAGCTCAAGAAAATATAGTACAAAATATTGGTATTTATTGAAAGAATTACCGTTTTCCCGGTAGTTTGCCCAGGTTAGGTCCCGGTAGTCTGATGCGGTTTAGGTAAGGTCAGGTAAGGTACGTCAGGCTAATTTCAAAATGCCCCATTTGAATATGCCCTATCTTGGCAATAATGAAAATCAATTAGACAAAACTGAAACTCAATAGGACAATACTGAGATTCAATATGACAATGGTGTTTGATACCGTAGCAGGAATCAAGACGTCAAGAAAATAAGTTACAAAAATATTCTACCAATCAGAAAATAAATATGGCAATAATGAAAATCAATTTGACAAAACTGAAACTCTATAGGACAATACTGAGAATCAATATGACAATGGTGTTTGATACTGGATTACAAAAATATTCTACCAATCTGAAAATAAATATGGCAATAATGAAAATCAATTTGACAAAAGTGAAACTCTATAGGACAATAATGAGAATCAATATGACAATGGTGTTGATACTGAGCAGGAATCAAGAGCTCAAGAAAATAATGTACAAAAATATTGGTAATTATTGAAAGAATTACCGTTTTCCTGGTAGTTTGCCCAGGTTAGGTCCCGGTAGTTTGGCCAGGTTAGGTCCCGGTAGTCTGATGTGGTCTAGGTTAGGTTAGGTAAGGTCAGGTAAGGTCAGGCTAATTTCAAAATGCCCCATTTGAATATGCCCTATCTTGGAAATGGGGCATTTGTGGAGGAAATGCCATAGAAGAAAATAGTCTTAGAATGGTCTAAATAAGTGGGTAATGAAGGTAGAAAAACGGTATGCAATAACGGTAATTCATTCAATATTTACCAAAATATTATACCAATATGGTAGAAATCAATCATAAAAATGGATAAAATGTAATAATATAGGTAAACGACAATATACTTACTGAGATAAGCATAAACAAATCGAATAATATCGTGCTGTAGCCTTAAATTATGTTCATGAGCTGTTGATTTCTGGACCAGTATCCGATAATTTAATAATAGAATACGTGTTCTCATTTTTAGGGGTAACTACTTTATTACTCATGGCGCTGCTGTACGCAAACCAATGAACCTAGAAGCTTTAGTTTACAGATTCTGGTGTGTAAAATCAAGCTCTACAATTGTGTAAGAAAAAATTTACCTAAATGAAACTTTAAAATTGACCGTGTTTTTGCGAAAGGCTGAACTGTGGTATGGTGATTCCGTAGATTTTTCCCCTGTAATTTATTATTATTTCGCTAGCACGTTTCGTTATATGTGGTTTCGTTGTATGACCCCCCCTAAACCTGAACGGGATCAAGACTCACCTACATGCAAATTTTGAGGACACAAAGTTGGACGGTTTAGGCGTGCATCGCGGACACACACACACACACACACACACACACACGCAGAGAGAAGCTTGGCTTTATGTATATAGATTATTATTATTAATATTATTATTATTATTATTATTATTATTATTATTATTACTATTACTATTACTACTACTACTATTATTATTATTCCTTGCAAAACAATATAGGCTAGTCACGTAATAAACTACATTATTATTGTTATTATTATTATTATTATTATTATTATTATTATTGTTGTTATTATTATTCCTTGCCAAACGATATAGTCACGTAATAACCTATATAACCTCATGACCAATGTTCCCCAGGGCGTCGAAGTGTGTGTGTGTGTGTGTGCAATAGTCGAATACAGAAAAATATAAAACAGAAAATCAGGAAAAATATATAGAAAATCAGGAAAAATATACAAAAAATTCTAGGAAAAATTCATAGAAAATCAGGAAAAATATACAAAAAATTCAGGAAATATATACAAAAAATTCAGGAAAAATATATAGAAAATCAGGAAAAATACAAATCTAAACAGTGTGACTCAGTTCAACTCAGCACCTTGATCTAGTTGTCTCTCTCCCTACACCATCTATATATATACAGTAGAAACTTCAGCATTCACTCCTCCTCCTCCTCTTCGCCTCATCATCATCACCAGGACACTACAGCAGAGTAAGATACTCCAACACTCACTCACTTAAGGGGAGGATACAGTGTTGGTAAATCCGGAGCAAATTTTTCCTCCAAACTATTCCAAGCAACAGGCCCCCATTATTTTTGTTCCGCTGGTTCTGTTTTCTTACATACTTTGGAGGAATCAAGGCACTCCAATGTACCAAAAGTGTATTCTCCCCTTAAGGTGGTAATTCTTTTTTGGTACATTGGAGTGCCTTGATTCTTCCAAGTATGCCAGAAAACACACCCAGATGAAGAAATATTAATGGTATCCTGTTGCCTGGAATAGTTTGGAGAATCATTTACTCTCGATTTACCACCCAAAACAATGTGCTATATACCCCACTTAATTAATAATAATAATAATATGTTGTTTGTAGGGAAAGTGTGTGAGGGCATTATTTTGATTCCTCCAGTGTGGGTTTCGATACAGGACATAATTATATACCCTGGGGTTAGTCTGTTCACTGGTATTATTTGGAGGAGTGAATAACCTCTCCCTGCAGTCTGCCAGAGAGAGAGATTACACTTCCTTAAGGTGGTAATTCATTTTGGGACATTGGAGTGCCTTAATTCCTCCAAAGTATGCTAGGAAACAACAGGACCAGAAGAGCAAAAATAATAAGTGTTCTGTTGATTGGAATAGTTTGGAGGATTCAGTTGCTCCAGATTTAACCAACACAAAACTTCCCCCTTAAGGAGGTAGTACAGTGTTGGTGAATCTTGAGCAAAAACTGATTCCTCCAAACTATTCCAAGCAACAACAGTCCACCAGTATTTTTGCTAATCTAGTTCTGTTTCCTGGCATACTTTGGAGGAATCACGACACTCCAATGTACCAAAAGTATACTCTCCCTTAAGGACCCTGTGATCGTGTATGAGATAATTGATGGCTTCTGATTCCTCCTGAATATGTCACGAAACAAGCTTCTTTTAATTTTATATAGGTGGTGTTTCGTTGCAAAAATATTAAAAAAGGACTCATTTACCTCCAATTTTCTGACTACATCACAGGGTCCCTAAAGTAGACGTGATTGCGGTCCCCTGTTATTAAATTGTCCATTCTATGTTTGATTACTGTTTAATTACTCAGGTGTTGGTGAGGACAAGTGTTGGGTATTGGAGATCAAGGTGATTAACTGTACTTGTTGTGTGTGTGTGTGTGTGTGTGTGTGTGTGTGTGTGTGTGTGTGTGTGTGTGTGTGTTTGTGTTTGTGTTGTGTTTGTGTGTGTGTGTGTGTGTGTGTGTGTGTGTGTGTGTGTGTGTGTGTGTGTGTGTGTGTGTGTGTGTGTGTGTGTGTGTGTGTGTGTCTAGCTGTTGTCTGTGTGTGTCTCTCTCTCTTTCACACCGACATACAACGACAGTTAGGTTGATAAATACCTATATAGATACAGATAGATACATAGATTGATAGACAGGAAAATAGAAAGC
>JAWQEG010002382.1:65000-67969 GCA_033782935.1 Petrolisthes cinctipes | reverse complement strand
TTATATTATACAGATTAGTTACATTTTGTATGATGGGTAGTTGTTGTATATTAGTTACCGGTGTACGAAGCTCCTCTCGTCATGAGTTAGCAAATATTGTTATAAGTTGAAGTGGAAGTCAAGGCCAATGGTTAGGTAATGGGACTCGTTGTGTGTATGTTTTGGAAAGGTTTGGCAGCCCTGTGTTATGTCGCTAGTGTCTACTGTTGGTAACACCGTAGTGAGTGACAGTGATGCCAGATATAATAGATATTTAGCCAAAGATCTCGTATTATGAATGCTCAAAATTATTATATATATATAGAGAGAAATTTCTGTCATGCAAAACTATTATTAATTAATGTATGACCATCTTTATAGATTATTTCCTTTAAGAATAAAACATTGAAATATGGAGATAAACAAATGAAATAAACAGATAAACAATAAAATTAAACAATGAAATAAACAGATAAACAATAAAATAAACAGATAAACAGTAAAATAAACAGTGAAATATGAAGATAAACAATGAAATAAACAGTGAAATAAACAGATAAACAATAAAATAAACAGTGAAATATGAAGGTAAACAATAAAATAAACAAATAAATAATAAAATAAACAGATAAACAATAAAATAAACAGATAAACAATAAAATAAACAATAAATAAACAGATAAAACAATAAAAATAAACAGTGAAATAAACAGATAAACAATAAAATAAACAGATAAACAATAAATATAAACAGATAAACAATAAAATAAACAGTGAAATAAACAGATAAACATATAAAATAAAACAGATAAACAATAAAATAAACAGTGAAATAAACAGATAAACAGATAAACAATAAAATAAACAGTGAAATATGAAGATAAACAATAAAATAAACAGATAAACAATAAATTAAACCTTGAAATTATGAAGATAAACAATAAAATAAACTGATAAACAATAAAATTAAACAGATAAACAATAAAATAAACAGTGAAATATGAAGATAAACAATAAAATAAACAGTGAAATATGGAAATAAACCTGGAAACCATGGGGTGAAATAATTAAACCTTGAAATAATAATAATAATAATAATAATAAAGTTTAATAATTACTAATAAAAGAGAGGGTAAGATAGGGTAGGTTTGCCAAGGTGATCTGGTAACACTGGTGAGTGATGGAGCAAGATGGCCGCACTCGCCTGGCCAAGGGGTCAGGCTAGAGCAGAGATTAAGGGTTAAAATAGGTACGTGTGACCTCTGACCAGTACTTATAACAGAGGTCAGGGGTGTGTGTTAGTCATTTATCTATCACGTGGGTATTGTAATCATGGTGTGTGGTGTCTGTATGTCATTAAATATGTAAATATATAGGGTATGTTTTTGATGGTGTGTGTGTGTGAATGAATCCAGTCGTATTCATGAATATCCATAGTGTGTACGATGGTGTGTACGATGGTATAATACGATGGTGTTTGGTATTCAAGAACATCCATAAGTATATACAATGGTGTTGTGGTATTCAAGAACATCCGTAGTATATACGATGGTGTGTGTTTATTGAGTCAGGCTAGTGTGGTATTCAAGAACATCTATAGTGTATACGATGGTGTATCCGTGGTATATACGATGGTTGTGTGGTATTCAACAACTTCCATAGTGTGTACGATGGTGTGTGGTATTCAAGAACATCCATAGTGTGTACGATGGTGTGTGGTATTCAAGAACATCCATAGTGTGTACGATGGTGTGTGGTATTCAAGAACATCCATAGTGTGTACGATGGTGTGTGGTATTCAAGAACATCCATAGTGTGTACGATGGTGTGTGGTATTCAAGAACATCCATAGTGTGTACGATGGTGTGTTGGTATTCAAGAACATCCATAGTGTATATGATGGTGTGTGGTATTTCAAGAACATCCATAGTGTGTACGATGGTGTGTGGTATTCAAGAACATCCATAGTGTATACGATGGTGTGTAGTATTCAAGAACATCCATAGTGTATACGATGGTGTGTGGTATTCAAGAACATCCATAGTGTATACGATGGTGTATCCGTGGTATATACGATGGTGTGTGTGTATTGAGTCAAGTTGGTGTGGTATTCAAGAACATCCATAGTGTATACGATGGTGTGTGGTATTCAAGAACATCCATAGTGTATACGATGGTGTGTATGTGTGTGTATAGCCCTTTGTAATAATAATAATAATAAAAAGGTTTATTTGATACAGGTAGCCATCGTACACACTATGGATGTTCTTGAATACCATACTAACTTGACACAATAAACACACCATTGTATATACTATGGATGTTCTTGAATACACACACACCATCGTATATACCACGGATACACCATCGTACACACTATGGATGTTCTTGAATACCACACACCATCGTACACACTATGGATGTTCTTGAATACCACACACCATCGTATATACCACGGAATACACCATCGTATACACTATGGATGTTCTTGAATACCACACTAACTTGACACAATAAACACACCATCGTATACACTATGGATGTTCTTGAATACCACACACCATCGTATATACTATGGATTATAAAATGGTGATGGTAATGGGTGATACTTTATACATACATATAAATGAATGAACATACATACACAAATACATTCTCGCACATACTCACGAAATATGTATGTGTGTGTGTGTGTGTGTGTGTGTAGCAACATTTTGGTTAGGTTAGATGTATAAAAATGACTATTGTTTTTTGGTTAAATTAGACGTGTAAAAAGGATTAACATTTTTGGTTAAATTAGATGTATAAAATTAGACGTATAATAAGGGACTAACATTTTTGGTTAAATTAGATGTATATATATAAAATGAGATGTATAATTAGGGACTAATGTTTTTGGTTAAATTAGATGTATAAAAATTACTAACGTTTTTGGTTAAATTAGATGTATAAAAATAATTAGATGTATAATAAGGACTAAAGTTTTTGGT
>JAWQEG010002382.1:42500-60000 GCA_033782935.1 Petrolisthes cinctipes | reverse complement strand
ACATACAGACATATAGGGACATACAGACTCCCTGGTCCAGTAAGCTGTGGTCCCATTACCTTGGGATGTGCTTCAGTAGCCCAGGCATATAGGGACATACAGACATATAGGGACATACAGACTCCCTGGTCCAGTAAGCTGTGGTCCCATTACCCTGGGATGTGCTTCAGTAGCCCAGGCATATAGGGACATACAGACATATAGGGACATACAGCCCCTCCTTTATTTTAATTTGTTTTTTCACTGCGACCAGAGTGTACCAGGGGTCTGTGGGGCAGGAGGACATTCTGCCCCGGGAGAACATCAACAACAACAACAACAACTACCTTATATGAGACATTTATATATAAAAATGTATTAAATGAAAAAGAAATGGTGTTATATTTTGTCAGGTTATATAAAAATGTATAAATGATGTGTTTGTGTGTGTGTTTGTACAGAGTGGTCAGGTAGGATAATAATAATGTAGTAAATAATGTGTTTGTAATAATATGTTTGTGTGTTTGTGTGTTTGTACAGAGTGGTCAGCAAAAATAATAATAATGTACAGTAGTAAATCATGTGTTTGTGTGTGTGTTTGTACAGAGTGGTCAGGTAGGATAATAATAATGTAGTAAATAATGTGTGTGTTTGTGTGTTTGTACAGAGTGGTCAGCAAGAATAATAATATATAGTACTAAATAATGTGTGTGTTTGTGTGTGTGTTTTCAGAGTGGTCAGCGGGGTGGTGGTCAGGACAGAGAGAACACATACAATCAGGTAGAGAATAATAATGTGTGTGTGTGTGTTTCTACAGTCTGGTGTTTGTAATAATAATGTGTCTGTGTGTTTGTGTGTTTTCAGAGTGGTCAGCGGGGTGGTGGTCAGGACAGAGAGAACACATACAACCTGGTAGAGGATGCACCAGGGTTCCAAGAGACGCGTGTGTCACTGTGGCACGACTCAGCGGGTGTGTTTGGTAATGTTTTCCTTGGTGAAGTGAAGATACCTCTACATGATCTGATTCAACCACAGGAACATGATGCTTGGTTAGTTGCTTTGTGTGTTTGTTGGTTAGTTATTAGTTAGTTTGTTAGACAGTGGTTGGGTAGGTGGATAGGTGTATGATGCTTGGTTAGTTGGCTTTGTTTGTTGGTTGGTTAGTTAGTTATTAGTTAGTTTGTTAGACAGTGGTTTGTTTGTTGGTTAGTTAGGTATATGATGCTTGGTTAGTTTGTTTGTTAGTTAGACAGTGGTTAGTTACTTTGTTTGTTGGTTAGGTAGATAGGTGTATGATGCTTGGTTAGTTGGCTTTGGTTTGTTAGACAGTGGTGGTTGGTTAGTTAGTTATTAGTTATTTTGTTAGACAGTGGTTTGTTAGTTAGTTAGGTAGGTATATGATCTTGGTTAGTTATTTTGTTAGTTAGATAGTTAATAGATAGATAGTTGGTATATGATCTTGGTTAGTTAGGTTGATAGGTGTATGATGCTTGGTTAGTTGGCTTTGTTTGTTAGTTAGGTAGGTAGGTATATGATGCTTGGTTAGTTTGTTAGTTAGTTTGGTAATGTGTTCCTCGGGGAAGTGAAGATACCTCTACATGATCTGATACAACCACAGGAACATGATGCTTGGTTAGTTGCTTTGTTTGGTTGTTGGTTAGATAGATAGATAGGTATATGATCTTGGTTAGTTAGTGTGTTTGTTGGTTAGTTAGACAGTGGTTTGTTTGTTAGTTAGGTTGATAGGTGTATGATGCTTGGTTAGTTAGTTAGTTAGATAGACAGTGATTGGTTAGTTAGTTATATGATGCTTGGTTAGTTAGTTAGTTAGATAGACAGTGGTTGGTAAGTTAGTTTGTTTGTTAGTTTGGTAATGTGTTCCTCGGTGAAGTGAAGATACCTCTACATGATCTGATACAACCACAGGAACATGATGCTTGGTTAGTTGTTTGTGTGTTTGTTGGTTAGTTATTAGTTAGTTTGTTAGACAGTGGTTGGTTAGGTGGATAGGTATATGATGCTTGGTTAGTTGGCTTTGGTTTGTTAGACAGTGGTGGTTGGTTAGTTAGTTATTAGTTAGTTTGTTAGACAGTGGTTTGTTTGTTGGTTAGTTAGGTATATGATGCTTGGTTAGTTTGTTTGTTAGTTAGATAGTTAATAGATAGATAGTTGGTATATGATCTTGGTTAGTTATTTTGTTAGATAGATAGATAGGTGTATGATGCTTGGTTAGTTATTTTGTTAGTTAGGTAGGTAGTTAGGTATATGATGCTTGGTTAGTTGGTTTGTTAGTTAGATAGTTAATAGATAGATAGTTGGTATATGATCTTGGTTAGTTAGGTTGATAGGTGTATGATGCTTGGTTAGTTAGTTAGTTAGATAGACAGTGGTTGGTTAGTTAGTTAGGTATATGATGCTTGGTTAGTTAGTTTGTTTGTTAGTTTGGTAATGTGTTCCTTGGTGAAGTGAAGATACCTCTACATGATCTGATTCAACCACAGGAACATGATGCTTGGTTAGTTGGTGTGTGTGTTGGTTGGTTAGGTGGATAGGTATATGATGCTTGGTTAGTTTGTTTGTTAGATAGATAGTTGGTATATGATCTTGGTTAGTTGCTTTGTTTACATACTTCCCCTCCTCCCCCTTCCCTCCCTCTCTTCAGGTACTTACTTACATACTTCCTCCCCCCCCCCTTTCCCTCCCCTCTCTTCAGGTACTTACTTACATACTCCCCCCCTTTCCTTCCCCTCCATCTCTTCAGGTACTTACTTACATACTTCCCCCCCTTCCTTCCCCTCCCTCTCTTCAGGTACTTACTTACATACTCCCTCACCCCTCCCTCTCTTCAGGTACTTACTTACATACTTCCCCTTCCCTCTCTCTTCAGGTACTTACTTACATACTTCCCCTCCCTCACTTCAGGTACTTACTTACATACTCCCCCCCTTCCCTCTCTTCAGGTACTTCCTCCAGCCCCGAGACACAGCACCAGGTCGACAACAGAGAGGTGACCTGGGAACACTGAGACTCAACCTACACTATACCTCGGATCATGTCTTTTCTAGTCAGTCCTACGATTCTCTACGCAACCTTATACTACAGAGTACCAGTGTTGAGGTAAGATACAATAATAATAATAATAATAATAATAATAATAACAATAATAATAATAATAATAATAATAATAACAACAACTCCTTCACTGTAATAACCTAATCTAATCTAACCTAACCTGACCTGACCCAACCCAACCCAACCCCACCCGACCCAACCCAACCCAACACAACCCAACCCATCCCAACCCAACTCAACCCAACTCAACTCAACTCAACTCAACTCAACCCAACCCAACCCAACCCAACCCAACCCAACCCAACCCAACCCAACCCAACCCAACTCAACTCAACTCAACTCAACTCAACTCAACTCAACCCAACCCAACCCAACCCAACCCAACCCAACCCAACCCAACCCTACCTTACCTTACCTTACCTTACAGAGTACCAGTGTTGAGGTAAGATAGAATAATAATAATAATAATTGAGGGGGTTGAGTTGACATAAGGTGTTGTTGTATGATATTGCAGCACCTCATAATAATAATAATAATAATTGAGGGGGTTGAGTTGACATAAGGAGTTGTTGTATGATATTGCAGCACCTCATAATAATAATAATAATTGAGGGGGTTGAGTTGACATAAGGTGTTGTTGTTGTATGATTATATTTTGATATGATACTGATTTATTTTACACGATGGAAGGAAAGTGTGGGTGGATATTTGATTGTCGCTGTACATGAAAAGTGAATAATAATAATGTATTGTTTTCAGCCAATCACAGCGTATAATAATAATATTGTATCGTTTTTCAGCCAATCACAGCGTATAATAATAATAATAATGTATCGTTTTTCAGCCAATCACAGCGTATAATAATAATAATATTGTAATTGTTTTCAGCCAATCACAGGGTCCGTTGCTTGGCTGTTGGGTGAAGTAGTACCACAAAGACAGGATGTGGTTCAGCCTCTCACTCGGGTTTTCCTTCACCATGGCCAGGTCGTTCCCTTCGTCTCCGCCTTCGCAAGACACGAGATATCAAAAATCACGTAAGTCGTTAAACCTGTCGGGTGGAAAGAGACGAGTGTGATAAGTTAAGGGGGTGCTGGATTAGGGGGACAGGCTTGGGGGGAGGTTTAGGGTTGTGCAGGGGGTCGGGGGGGGGGGGTTTTGGAGGCTGCGGGAGTAGGGGGACAGGCTTGGGGGGGGTGCAGGGGGTCGGGGGGGTTTTGGAGGCTGCGGGAGTAGGGGGACAGGCTTGGGGGGAGGTGCAGGGGGTCGGGGGGGGGGTTGGAGGCTGCGGGAGTAGGGGGACTGGCGGGGTGCGGGAATAGGGGGACAGGCTTGGGGGGGGTGCAGGGGATTGGGGGGGTTTTGGAGGCTGCGGGAGTAGGGGGACAGGCTTGGGTGGGGGGGTTTGGGGGGTGCGGGAATAGTGGGACAGGCTTGGGGTGGGTAGAAAGCCTGTCCTCTAACCCCCCCCCCCCCCAAGCCTGTCACCCTACTCCCGTACCCCCCAAAACCCCCCCAACCCTGTCCCCTACTCCCTCACCCCCCTCAAGCCTGTAACCCTATTCCCGCACCCCCTTAAGGGACCCTGTGTGTGTGTGTGTGTGTGTGTGTGTGATGTAGTCAGAAAATTGGAGATAAACGAGTCCTTCAAATATTGCCACGAAACACACACACACACACACACACACACACACCTATATGGAAGGAGGTTGTTTCGTGGCATAGTCAGGAGGAATCAGAAGCCTCCACACACACACACACACACACACACACACACACACACTTACATATGGAAGGAGCTTGTTTCGTGGCATGGTCAGGAGGAATCAGAAGCCTCCAATATTCATACACGATCACAGTAAATCCTTGTATCCATCACTTATTTCATTCACTTTACACTCATTGAAGACCACTCAATGTATGTATGTATGTATGTATGTTTTCCCAGGCTTGTGTTATTCATTACCATACACACTAACTAACTAAGTGATTTACTGACTGTGTGTGTGTGTGTATGTGTATATATATGTGTGTGTGTGTGTGTGTATGTTTTCCCAGGCTTGTGTTATTCATTACCATACACACTAACTAACTAAGTGATTTATTGACCATGTGTTAAAAGGATATGATTATTATGTGATATATTTAATCATCTTATATCAAGGTAATACTGTATATAATAATGATGTAGAGTTGAATATAATAATAATGATAATGATAATAACAATAATAATAATAAAAATAATAATAATAACAGTAATAATAATAAGAAGAACAATAATAACCATAATAATAATTACAATAATAATAACAATAATAACAATAATAATAATAGCAATAATGATAATAATAACAACAATAATAATAATAATAACAATAATAATAATAATAATAGCAATAACGATAATAATAACAACAATAATAATAATAAAAACAACAACAATATCAATAATAACAACAATAACAACAACAACAATAATAATAATAATAATAATAATAATAATAATAATAATAATAATAACTACCGTATCACATATCCCCAACACAGAGACACCAACACAATCTTCCGAGGCAACACCCTGGTATCCAAGTGTATAGACGAGTTAATGAAGTTGGTCGGCCATCACTACCTGCGCTCCACACTCAAACCAACCCTAGACCTCATCTTTAGAGAGAGAAAACCCTGTGAGATCGACCCTACAAAATTACAACAAGGGGAGAGTAGGGATATTAACCTCAGTAATATTAAGGTGAGTAAGTGTAGATAATAATAATAATAATAATAATAACATCAATATAATAATAATAATAACATCAATATAATAATAATAATAACATCAATATAATAATAATAACATCAATATAATAATAATAATAATAACAATATAATAATAATAATAACATCAATATAATAATTATAATAATAATAATAATAAAAAACATAACAACCTCTACTCAATCATTTTAATAATAATAATAATAATAGTAACATGACAACCTCTATTCAACCATACCTCAGAAATATTAAGGTAAGTGTAGATGATGATAATAATAATAATATCAATATAATAATAAGAATAATATATAGATTTATTTATATATACACCAATATATTTATACGGATGTTGATATATACATTTTTTATTTTTTATTATACAGAAATACATTAGTCTTATGAGCCTCAATTGATTTATTTATATATACACCAATATATTTATAGTAATATTAATATATACATTTTTATTTTTATTTATACAGGAATACATTAGTCTCACAGTTGAGCCTCAATTTATTTATTTATACATACACCAATATATTTTTAGTAATATTAATATATACATTTTTATTTTTTATTTATACAGGAATACATTAGTCTCACAGTTGAGCCTCAATTGATTTATTTATATATTATACACCAATTATTATACTTCCACAAATGTTTGTATTTTATTTTATTTATACAGGAATACATTAGTCTCACAGTCGAGCTTCAATTGATTTATTTATATATTATACACCAATATATTTATACGGATGTTGATATATACATTTTTATTTTTTTTTATTTATACAGGAATACATTAGTCTCACAGTCGAGCCTCAATTGATTTATTCATATATATACACCAATATATTTATAGTAATATTAATATATACATTTTTATTTTTTATTTATACAGGAATACATTAGTCTCACAGTCGAGCCTCAATTTATTTATTTATACATACACCAATTATTATACTTCCACTAATGTTGTATTTTTTTTATTTATACAGGAATAAATTAGTCTTACGAGCTAATTATTATATTTTCACTAATGTTGTTATTTTTTTTTATTTATACAGGAATACATTAGTGTGATTCTGAAGGCCATTATCAACTCGGCCCTCAGTTGTCCACCAGTCATGTGCCAAATATTCTCAGAACTTAAGGAGTTGGCCAATACTTATTTCCCAAGTATGTATTCTTTATTTATCTTGTATTTTATGTATGTATGTATGTATTATTATCTTGTATTTTATGTATGTATGTATTATTATCTTGTATTTTATGTATGTATGTTTATGTACAGTATGTATGTATGTATGTGTATGTACTATTCTATGTATGTATGTGTATGTACTATTCTATGTATGTATGTGTATGTACTTTTCTATGTATAGTATGTATGTATGTGTATGTACTATTCTATGTATGTATGTATGTATGTGTATGTACTATTCTATGTACAGTAAGATCTCGCATCTAACGAATAATAGGTGCCAAAAAAGGTGCGTTAGATACGAATTCGTTAGATGCGAATACATAAACATATGGCGGAAATTATAATCGGTACCAAAAATACGACTGAAACTCAATTGGCTTGTTTTTACGGCATACAGTAATAAAAAATATTCAAGAAATGTGTAAAATAATCAAGAAATATGTAAAATAATAAAGAAATGTGGAACATTCTCCTATGAGGGATGAATTCTGTATGCGGCGGCAAGGGACACACGTTATCACTTATCACATGTGGCATGCTGCTCCCTCACTCCCACCACCACATCCTCCACCACCATCCTCCCTCTCACTGTCTGCTGCGTCTCGTGAATTCAGGGTTCTCATTAAGTATTTGTGATATTACCTTAAAAAGTGGGTTGAAAATACCTTAGATGGAGCCAAATTACCTTAGATACCAAACTAGGTGATTATTTCAACATAAATTGAACCCTTGACACACGATATTTTGATGTAGTTATAATAGTTTTTGACAGCAATGAATTTTTCTTTAACGACGACCCATGGAATAATGGAAGGATTCGTGGAAAGTACCTTAGATTGTCAAAGCTTTACCTTAAATAGGGAATTTTGGAGTCCACACGGAAATAATATACAGTTCGTTCAAGAGTAAACAGGGAAATTTCTACCAGATGAAATACCAAAAATACCATCATTGTTCAAGAGTAAACGGGAAATAATTGAGGTATAAAGGGAAATTCTGATGTTGAAGTAAGGGAAATTTCGTCAAGCAGACCTGGCAACACTGAGCGGGAGGGAGGGGGGCAGTGGGGAGTGGCTGTTTGTTCGGGATTTTTCCGAATTTTTTCACTGTTCACTCAGGATTTTTTCGTTAGATTTGAAAATATACTCGTTAGATGAGAATATAGGTAGATGTCCAAAACATCGTTAGATACGAATTCGTTAGATTAAAACACGTTAGATGCGAGATCTTACTGTATGTATGTATGTGTATGTACTATTGTATGTATAGAATATGGGTATAAACTCTGCTTCAGTATATATGTATGTATGTATATGTATTTAATTTTTTTTATTTCTGTATTTTTTATTTTTTCATTTATATTTTTCTATTTATGTATTTAATTGTTTGTGTTATCTTTTTTATTTATTTATTTATGTATTTATTTGTTTCTATTTATTTATTTAGTTATGTATTTTATTTTTTCTATTTATGGATTTATGTATTTATTTTCTTCTATTCATGTATTTAATTGTTTGTTTTATCTTTTTTACTATTATTATTATTATTATTATTTTTTTTTCTTATTATTATTATTATTATTATTATTATTTATTTTTTTTTTTTTTATTATTATTATTATTTTTTTTTTTTTTTAATACTTTTCCTTTTGACGTGAACAGATGAGAGGGAGGTGAGGTACTCGGTCATCTCCGGCTTCGTCTTCCTCAGATTCTTCGCTCCGGCCATCTTACACCCCAAACTCTTCGACCTTACCTCAGAACAGATTGTAAGATGTAAACGAAAATCATACATATCCTGTTTATATTATTACACACACACATACACACATACATACATACATACAGACACATACACACAGACACACACACACACACACAAATAAACAAAAACACACACACACACACACAAATAAACAAAAACACACACACACATACAAACAAACAAACACACACACACATACACGCACACACACACACATTACATTACATTACACATAATATCAGTGTAATGTACAATGAGTGTTTTCTGTACACATTTTTATTACACACACACACACACACACACACACACACACACACACACATTGCATTACACAACACATAATATTAGAGTAATATGAGAGTTTTCTGTACGGTTTTATTACACACACACATTACATTACACACACACATTACACATACACACACACACACATAATACCAGTGAGTAATATGAGTGTTTTCTGTACAGTTTTATTACACACACATTACATTACACACACACATTACACACACACATTACATTACACACACACATTACATTACACACACACATTACACATACACATTACATTACACACACACATTACACACACACACACACATAATATCAGTGAGTAATATGAGAGTTGATCTGTAATGTAATGTAATGTTTCAGGATCCCTCTACCCAACGCACCTTAACACTGCTGAGTAAGACGGTACAGAGTGTGGGTAACCTGGTCAGTTCACGCACTTCACACCCAAACTTCACCGAGAGTTACATGCGCAGGGAGAGTTACATGCGCGAGGTGTTTGCCCTCTGCGTCACCGCCAAGCACGTCGAAGGCATGCGAACGGTAAGTCCTCCCTCGTGTACAGTCACGGTCAATAATAATCATCCACATATGGGTATCTCAAACAATTTACTGTCTAATGTTTTCACGTTCACATATGAGGTGCTGCAAAATCATACAACAACACCTTATGTCAACTCAACCCCCTCAATTATTATTATTATTATTATGAGGTGCTGCAATATCATACAACAACACCTTATGTCAACTCAACCCCCTCAATTATTATTATTATTATGAGGTGCTGCAATATCATACAACAACACCTTATGTCAACTCAACCCCCTCAATTATTATTATTATTATGAGGTGCTGCAATATCATACAACAACACCTTATGTCAACTCAACCCCCTCAATTATTATTATTATTATGAGGTGCTGCAATATCATACAACAACACCTTATGTCAACTCAACCCCCTCAATTATTATTATTATTATGAGGTGCTGCAATATCATACAACAACACCTTATGTCAACTCAACCCCCTCAATTATTATTATTATTATGAGGTGCTGCAATATCATACAACAACACCTTATGTCAACTCAACCCCCTCAATTATTATTATTATTATGAGGTGCTGCAATATCATACAACAACACCTTATGTCAACTCAACCCCCTCAATTATTATTATTATTATGAGGTGCTGCAATATCATACAACAACACCTTATGTCAACTCAACCCCCTCAATTATTATTATTATTATGAGGTGCTGCAATATCATACACGTGTTGTTCTTTATTACCAAGATATTTACTACGATGGAAGGAAAGTGTCGGTGGATATTTGATTGTGGATGTACAGTCGGCAAAAAAAGTATCAACACCATCCTTACATTGAAATTAAAAACTTTTGCATGGTAAGGTTGGTACTGTTGATGTGTGTGTTGCCAGATTTGAAATTGGCCTCATTACCAAACCTAATTTTTATTACCATTCATGAAAATTTTAATATTCTTTAATTAGGGAAAAAATTATAAGTGAATTACTATTTGTAATTCATTATTATAAAATACTGAAAGTGTCTGAGTGGCTTATCTGTAATCAGGAACACCAACACTACATATCACTGTCCAGAAGGGTGGTGTGCAGACTTTTTTGCCGATCGTACAGTTGCCAGCACTTATAACTGGTACAGTCAACGTTGTCATTTCTCGTGTCCTGTACCAGTTATAAGTGCTGGCAATTGTACACTCCCAATCCAAAATATGTATCCAGTCTTGCTTCGAATATCCTGATGGAGTATTAAGCGAACCCAAGCAAATATGAAACAGGATAAGTGTTGTAATTGGTTCACTACTATGTCAAATGATTCGAAACTTCAACAACAAGACCTGGATACAAATATGAAACAGTATAAGTATTGTAATTGGTTCACTACTATGTCAAATGATTCGAAACTTCAACAACAAGACCTGGATACAAATATGAAACAGTATAAGTGTTGTAATTGGTTCACTCGTATGTCAAATGATTCGAAACTTCAACAACAAGACCTGGATACAAATATGAAACAGTATAAGTGTTGTAATTGGTTCACTAGTATGTCAAATGATTCAAAACTTCAACAACAAATATGAAACAGGATAAGTGTTGTAATTGGTTCACTAGTATGTCAAATGATTCCAAACTTCAACAACAAGACCTGGATACAAATATGAAACAGTATAAGTGTTGTAATTGGTTCACTACTATGTCAAATTATTCGAAACTTCAACAACAACACCTGGATACAAATTTTGGATTGCGAGTGTACAAGATGATTTAATTGATCACATCATTATATCCTTTTAATTAAGGACCCTGTGATCGTGTACGAGAATTGGAGGCTTCTGATTCCTCCTGACTATGCCACGAAACAAGCTCCTTCCATATAGGAGTGTGTGTGTGTGTGTTTGTTTCGTGGCATTATTTGAAGGACTCATTTACCTCCAATTTTCTGACTACAACACACACAGGGTCCCTTAAGGGGGTGCGGGAATAGGGGGACAGGCTTGGGGGGGGGGGGGTGCGGAAATAGGGGGACAGGCTTAGGGTGGGTAGAAAGCCTGTCCCCTACTCCCGCACTCCCCTAACCCCCCCCAAAGCCTGTCCCCCTACTCCCGCACCCCCCAAAACCACCCCAAGCCTGCCCCCTACTCTCGCACTCCCCTAACCCCCCCCAAGCCTGTCCCCCTACTCCCGCACCCCCCAAAATCCCCCCCAAGCCTGTCCCATATTCCCGCACTCCCCTAAACCACCCCAAGCTTGCCCCCTACTCCCGCACCCCCCTAACCCCCCCCCAAGCCTGTCCCATATTCCTGCACACCCCTAACCCCCCCCCCCCCCAAGCCTGTCCCCCCTATTCCCACACCCCCTAAACACAGACTTTCATTAATTAATTAAACTCATAAGATATTACATTATTATTATTATTATTATCTCCTCTTTTCCTTTCCTTTCCTTTCCTTCCTGCACTCCCCTAACCCCCCCCAAGCCTGTCCCCCTACTCCCGCACCCCCCAAAATCCCCCCCAAGCCTGTCCCCCTATTCCCACAACCCCCAAAATCCCCCCCAAGCCTGTCCCCTAATCCCACACTCCCTAACCCCCCCCATGTGTTATTATGTGTTATTATGTGTTAACTACATAAAAATAATACAGCTGTTTATTTGTGACTAATTTAGGTATGTTTTTTATCTTTTTTTAACAGTTCCTGGAAATAATATCATCAATACCCAATGGTAGTCAGAAAGCATACGACACTCCGGTTATACTTAAAGAAGGGTGAGTATATTTATTACCACCCCAATTTTTAATATCCAAATTCCCCTTCTCTCTCTCTCTTTTTTTTTTTTTTTGTTTTTTTTTTTTCCAAGTACAGGACCCTTAACAGACAAGGGGTCCAATTCCCAGGGTATATGAACCTAACCTGACCTGACCTAACACAACACAACCTGTCCTGACTTAACCTAACCTAACCTAACCTAACCTAACCTAACCTAACCTAACCTGACCTAACCTAACCTAACCTAACCTAACCTAACTTAACTTAACACAACCTGACCTGACCTGACCCTAACACAACACAACACGGCACAACACAACCTAACCTGACCTGTCCTGACTTGACTTAACCTAACCTAACCTAACCTGACCTGACCTAACATAACACAACACAACCTTACCCAATCCAACCTCGCTCAATTCGTATAGGGGACAGTCTTTCTACCCACCCCAAGCCTGTTCCCCCTATTCCTGCACCCCCCTAAACCCCCCCCCAAGCCTGTCCCTCTATTCCCGCACCCCCCTAAACCCCCCCCCCCCAAGCCTGTCCCCCCTATTCCTGCACCCCTTTAATTATTGCATCATATTTATACATTTACCTGTATTTTCACTTTCAGCTAAACAATATTATAATTATTCTATTCCTTACAATAACTCTGTAATGTGTTTTTCCTTTGCCAACCAAGGGATCGGAAGGTTGGTTGGTATGCCGTTTTATTATTGTATAGCCGTTTTATCATTGTATAGCTGTTTTATTTTTATTATTGTATAGCTGTTTTATTTTTATCATTGTATAGCTGTTTTATTATTGTATAGCTGTTTTATTATTGTATTATGGACGGTATGCAGGAACAGTCATGGTGTATACAATAGCTCCTTAGACAAACAACAACAACAACACCACCACCTACAACAACAACACCACCACCACCACCACCTACAACAACAACAACAACAACAACACCACCACCACCTACAACAACAACACCACCACCACCTACAACAACAACAACACCACCACCACCACCACCTACAACAACAACAACAACAACACCACCACCACCACCTACAACAACAACACCACCACCACCTACAACAACAACAACAACAACACCACCACCTACAACAACAACAACAACACCACCACCTACAACAACAACAACACCACCACCTACAACAACAACAACAACACCACCACCACCTACAACAACAACAACACCACCACCTACAACAACAACAACACCACCACCACCTACAACAACACCACCTACAACAACAACACCACCACCACCTACAACAACAACAACAACACCACCACCTACAACAACAACAACAACAACAACAACAACACCACCACCACCACCTACAACAACAACAACAACAACACCACCACCTACAACAACAACAACACCACCACCTACAACAACAACAACACCACCACCACCACCTACAACAACAACAACAACACCACCACCTACAACAACAACAACACCACCACCACCACCTACAACAACAACAACAACACCACCACCTACAACAACAACAACAACAACACCACCACCACCTACAACAACAACAACAATACCACCACCTACAACAACAACAACACCACCACCTACAACAACAACACCACCACCTACAACAACAACAACAACAACAACACCACCACCTACAACAACAACAACACCACCACCACCTACAACAACAACACCACCACCACCTACAACAACAACAACAACAACACCACCTACAACAACAACAACACCACCACCTACAACAACAACAACAACACCACCACCTACACTGAGACTCATCACAACACCCTTCAAACCATACAGAACACAGCCCTAAAGACAATCACAGGCTGCACACCTACCACACCCACAGACCACCTACACTATGAAACCAAAGTCCTCAAAATCAAGGATCATCTTGACATGAGAGGCACACAAACACTTGTTGCTGCAGCCTCCACAAACCCACACCATCCACTACACTACATGGCACAACACACACACACACACACACACACAAACACTTGCTGCAGCCTCCACAAACCCACACCATCCACTACACTACATGGCACAACACACACACACACACACACAAACACTTGCTGCAGCCTCCACAAACCCACACCATCCACTACACTACATGGTAAAACACACACACACACACACACACACACACACACACACAACACTTGTTGCTGCAGCCTCCACAAACCCACACCTTCCACTACACTACATGGCACAACACACACACACACACACACACACACACACACACACACACTTGCTGCTGCCTCCACAAACCCACACCATCCACTACACTACATGGCACAACACACACACACACACACACAAACACTTGCTGCAGCCTCCACAAACCCACACCATCCACTACACTACATGGATGGTAAAACACAAACACACACACACACACACACTTGCTGCAGCCTCCACAAACCCACACCATCCACTACACTACATGGCACAACACCCACACATGCCAAGGAACATCCAAACAACACCCAGTACACAATACCATACACAAATACTATCATCTCTTACACCCTGACCACCCCAAACCAATCTCCAGAAACACATCCATACTCAAATCACTCATCAATCCATCCAAACACTCAAAAACAACACACAGCTGCATGTATGACCTCCTGACATCCACCCATCTGAATATACATACTCAAATCACTCATCAGTCCATCCAAACACTACAGAACAATACTCAGCTGTTTGTATGACCTCCTGACATCCACCCATCTGAATATACATACTCCAATCACTCATCAATCCATCCAAACACTCAAAAACAACACTCAGCTGTTTGTATGACCTCCTGACATCCACCCATCTGAATATACATACTCAAATCACTCATCAATCCATCCAAACACTCAAAAACAACACTCAGCTGCATGCACCACCTCCTGACATCCACCCATCCGAATCCTCCCTTCCCCGTGAGGACAGAGTCCACCTGGCCAGGCTGTGGTGTGGCCACCACCCGGCCCTTCTGACATATCAGAAGAGGCTGGATGGAGCCATTGTGGATGCCTGTCCGGGATGCAACACAGCACCCCATTCTATTAAACACATTATTGAAGACTGCAACACACACAACCACACTCACCAACAACACAACACAACATACATTCTATTAAACACATTATTGAAGACTGCAACACACACAACCACACTCACCAACAACACAACACAACATACATTCTATTAAACACATTATTGAAAACTGCAACGCACACAAACACACTCGCCAACAACACAACATACACTCTCTGAGGGCACTGTGGGAAAGCCCGATTCAGGTCATGGCCTTCCTCAGGAGCTCGGAGCTGCTCGGCCAGACACCTTCAGGAACTTCAACAACAACAACTTCAACAACAACAACTACTTCAACAACAACAACAGAGCCATAGTACCAATACTACACCATTGTCAGCACCACGGCTGTTCTTGCATACAAACAAACCCCATATTACATTCATATTGGTTTGTATTCAGAAGTTGTGCTCAAGTAATTAGTTGGATGTAAAGGCAAATAATATAACAAAATACAGATGGAGAGTTAATAGAAACAAAAATACATCATTATTGTCATTATTTTTAGTATTATTATTATTAGTATCATTATTATTATTATTATTATCATTATTATTATTATTATTATTATTATTGTTGTTATCATTATTATTATTATTATTATTGTCATCATCATCATTATTATTATTATTATTATTATTGTCATCATCATTATTATTATTATTATTGTCATCATCATTATCATCATTATTATTATTATTATTATTATTATTATTGCCATCATCATCATTGCCATTATTATCATTAATATTATCATCATTATTATTATTATTATTATTATCATTATTATTATTATTATTATTATTAACCAACAACTAACTTTTCAGGACAATGATCAAGAGAGCGCAAGGCAGGAAAAAGTTTGGCATCAAGAACTTCAAAAGCCGATTCTTCAGACTCACCACACACAGCCTATCCTACTCAAAGACAGAGGGTGTGTTATTATTATTATTATTATTGTTATTATTATTATTAGGGTATTTATAAGTGTTATTGTTTTTATTATTGTTAGGGTATTTATTAGTGTTGTTGTTATTATTGTTGTTATTATTAGGGTATATATTCGTGTTGGTGTTGATATTATTATTATTAGTATTAGTATTAGTATTAGTATTATTATTAGTATTATTATTATTATTATTAGTATTAGTATTATTATTAGTATTATTATTAATATTAGTATTAGTATTATTATTAGTATTATTATTATTAGTATTATTAATATTAGTAGTAGTATTAATATTAGTATTAGTAGTAGTATTAGTATTAGTATTATTATTAGTAGTAGTATTATTATTAGTATTATTATTATTATTATTCAGGTGGAGCTGCACTGTGTGTGATTCCGGTAGATGAGATTCTGGCGGTGGAGAGAGTGGAAGAATCATCCTTTAAAATCAAGAATATGTTCCAACTTGTTCAACCCAACAGAACACTATATATACAGGTTAGAACAACATAATTATTCAGGGGTATTGTGTGTGTTTGTGTTTGTGTGTTGTGTTTGTTTTTTGTGTGTGTATGTGTGTGTGTTTTTGTTTATTTCTTGTGTGTGTGTTGTTTGTGTTGTGTGTGTTGTTTGTGTTGTGTGTGTGTGTTTGTTTGTTTATTTGTGTGTGTGTGTGTGTTTGTGTGTATGCTTGTTTGTTTGTTTCTTGTGTGTGTTGTTTGTGCTGTGTGTGTGTGTATGTTTATTTGTGTGTGTGTGTGTGTAATAATAATAAATGGTTTATTTCACATAGCAGCTGGATTGAACTGAAAATATACATATCTTTTTTTATAGACACAAAAAAAAATTATATTGACACAAAAAAAATTATGTAGACACCAAAAAAATATATATAGACACGAAAAAAAAAAATTATATATAAAAAAAAAATTATATAGACAAAAAAAAATTATGTAGACAAAAAAAATTATATAGAAAAAAAAAATTATATTGAGACACAAAAAAAAT
>JAWQEG010002382.1:30000-37500 GCA_033782935.1 Petrolisthes cinctipes | reverse complement strand
TATATTTCTCTATTTTTTACAGTATTTATATATTTTTTTATTTATTCATTTTTCTATATATATATATTTCTCTATTTTTTACAGTATTTCTTTTTTCTATTTAATTATTATTACCCGGTATTATTATTATTTACAGTGTTTATTTTTTCTATTTAATTATTATTACCCGGTATTATTATTATTACAGTCGACCCTCGCATGAGCGGACCCCACTTGTGCGGATTTCGGTTTGGGCGGACACAGAAATACAAAAATAGTGTGTGATGGTGGTGGAGGTGGTAGGGGGGGGGAGATAGCGTGTGATCATCATTTGTTTTCTTTTATTAACCATACACTGGTGTTTCCTTCTCCTTTCTCTTTCCGAGAAATAACTTCTTTATATCGAAGGATATGGCCTTCTGTTTTGTAAATGCACCACCTGGCATGACTGAGTGTTGAAGCTGGTGGTTAATAAACTCGTAATCACTAAAAACGAGCGAGTCAAACACGAAATTTCCCTAACTTCAAGTTTATAATTTCCCTTTATGCCTCAATAATTCCCTGTTTACTCTTGAACATTGACGGTCTTTTTGGTATTTCTTCTGGTAAGACTTTCCCTGTTTACTTTTGAACAATCTTAATATAATTTCCCCGTGTGCATTTCAAAATTCCCTAAAACAGAGAAAATTCCTTTCACCTGGCAACACTGGGTAGGGGGAAGGAGCGGGAGACGTGGTGGCAACACATTCACACACACTGTACAGACGCCAGTGATATCATTTCCTGGCACGTTCATTATGATTTCGCTCGTTTTGTATAAGAACTCCTCGGATTTGCAGTGGCAGTGGCGCGGGAAACAATATTCGCGCCAAAACGTTCAGTTTGTTTACAGTCTCCACCCCGCTCGCATCGCTTACGTGAATATTTCGTCCTTCAATATGCCTCCCAAACCGACGATTACTACCAAGAAAAAGCGTGTTACTCTTTGTGTTCAGCAGTATTATAAGGATAACTAAAGTAATGAACTGTCATAGTTAAAAGGTACGGAAATCTACGCATTTTCAATGTGCGGACTTTTTCAATGTACGGACAGCTGTCCCCCCCAATTAGTCCGCCCATTCGAGAGTCGACTGTATTATTATTATTATTTTATTTATTTTATTTTTTTCCGTGTAAAAAACTCCCGCAGCCAACCAACCAAACTATAATGATATAATTATAATATGCTATAAAATGTGTATCTCTTCCCTTCTCTTTCCTTCCATCAGACAAGCGCCCATTGGGGATGACAACTACTTACTTCTACAATCAACCAACAACCCGGTTTGACCATCAATCATCGCTCTGTGTGTGTGTGTGTCAATAATCGCTGTCTGGGTGGTGAGATGAGCAATTTGTACCTACTCTGTGTGTGTGTGTGTGTGTGTGTGTGTCAATAATCGCTGTCTGGGTGGTGAGATGAGCAATTTGTACCTACTCTGTGTGTGTGTGTGTGTGTGTTTCAATAATCGCTGTCTGGGTGGTGAGATGAGCAATTTGTACCTACTCTGTGTGTGTGTCTGTGTGTGTGTGTGTGTGTCAATAATCGCTGTCTGGGTGGTGAGATGAGCAATTTGTACCTACTCTGTGTGTGTGTGTGTGTGTGTGTCCATCAATAATCTGTGTGTGTGTGTGTGTGTGTACTCTGTGTGTGTGTGTGTGTGTGTCAGTACTCTGTGTGTGTGTGTGTACTGTGTGTCTCTGTGTGTGTGTGTCCAGTTTGACCATCAACAATTGCTGTCTGTGTGTGTCTATGTGTGTGTGTGTGTGTGTTTTTATTTTATATATTTTTATATATCCGGTGGGTGTCAGTCAATTGGGGATGCATTAGATTTTTTTTTATTTTTTTTATTTCTGGAAAGTAAGGATGCTGCCTACTGTTATGTATGTTTTTATTATTATTATTATTATTATTAATATATATATATATATATATATATATATATATTTTTTTTTTTTTTTTTTTTTTTTTTTTTTTGAATGGTGATAATTTTGTACCGCATTCATATTGATCCGATTCAGGTCACAAGAACGGGACTGAAAAAAATGTCCTTCCAAGCTGTAACGTACTGTATATATATATATATATATATATATATATATATATTATACTGTACTGGTAAATAGATCATCATAATAATTGTAGTAGATGTTATTTTCTGGTGTTTAGGAATTTCCATCGTTTTTTTTTATTCTACTCAGGCAGATCTTTTGTTTATTTTCTTATATTCCTCTTTACCTCTCTCTTTTTCACCTCATTCCAATCTTTTTTTTTTTTTTTTCATTCCATCTCTTCATATCTTTTTTCTTCTTTCTTCATTCCATTTTTTTTTTTTATTCCATCTCTCCATATTTTTTCTCCTTTTCACCTCTTTCTTTTTCACCTCATTCCAATTGTCTTTATTAATAATTTTTCATTCCATCTCTTCATATCTTTTTTCTTCTTCTTTCTTCTTCATTCCATGTTTTTTATTTTTTTTCATTCCATCTCTTCATATTTTTTCTCATCTTTCTTCATTCAATTTTTTTTTTTTTTTTTTTTTTTCCCTCACAAAAATTATTTACTTACTAGACCGGTTGGTTCAGGAGGCATTTAAGGGGGTGCGGTAATAGGGGGGGGACAGGCTTGGGGGGGGGGGTTTAGGGGGGTGCGGAAGTAGGGGGACAGGCTTCGGGGGGGGTTTTGGGGGGTGCGGGAATAGGGGGGGACAGGCTTTGGGGTGGGGGGTGCGGAAGTAGGGGGCAGGCTAGGCTAGGGGGGGACAGGCTTGGGGGGGGGTGTTACAGAAATAGGGGGGACAGACAGGCTTGGGGTAGGTAGAAAGCCTGTCCCCTATTCTTCCCCCACACCCCTAACCCCCTCCCCCCCCCCAAGCCTATCCCCCTACTCCCGCACCCCCCAAGCCTGTCCCCCCCACTCCCGCACCCCCCTAACCACCCCCCCCCCCAAGCCTATCCCCCTACTCCCGCACCCCCCAAGCCTATCCCCCTACTCCCGCACCCCCCTAAACCCCCCCCAAGCCTGTCCCCCTATTCCCGCACCCCCTTAATTAAATAAGTTTTATACTGTATATATATAATTAATTAATACACTTTAGGATTCATTGGAGTGCCTTGATTCCTCCAAAGTATATTATTATTATTATTATTATTATTATTATTATTATTATTATTATCATTATTATTATTATTATTATTATTATTATTATTATTATCATTATTATTATTATTATCATTATTATTATTATTATTATTATTATTATTATTATTATTATTATCATTATCATTATTGTTATTATTATTATTATTATTATTGTTATTATTATTATTATTATTATTGTTATTATTATTATTTGCCTGGAAACAAAAACAAAACAGGACTGGATTAGCAAAAAAATAATTGTTGTCCCCCTACTCCCGCACCCCCTGAACCCCCCCGCACCCCCCCCAAGCATGTCCCCCCCCCCCCTATTCCCGCACCTCCTTTAAGTTGTTGAGAAATACAGCAGATCCTTAATATACAATGAATAAATTTATCACATACATATATCCTTTTAATATGGAGTCAATATATCACTTAGTGTGTATGGTAATGAATAACACACACACACATATATATCCTTTTAACACACAGTCAATAAATCACTTAGTGTGTATGGTAATGAATAACACAAGCCTGGGAACACACACACACACACACATACACACATACATACATACATATATATATCCTTTTAACACACAGTCAATAAATCACTTAGTCTGTATGGTAATGAATAACACACACACACACACACATACATACATATATCCTTTTAACACACAGTCAAAAAATCGCTTAGTCTGTATGGTAATGAATAACACACACACACACACACACACACACACACACACACATACACACACACACACACACACACACACACACACACACACACACACATACACACACACACACACACACACACACACACACACACACACACACATATATATCCTTTTAATATGGGGTCAATATATTACTTAGTGTGTATGGTAATGAATAACACACACACACACACACACACACATACATATATATATCCTTTTAACACACAGTCAATAAATCACTTAGTCTGTATGGTAATGAATAACACACACACACACACACACACACACACACACACACACACACACACACACACACACACACACATATATATCCTTTTAACACACAGTCAATAAATCACTTAGTCTGTATGGTAATGAATAACACACACACACACACACACACACACTTAATTAATGTGTATGGTAATGAATAATACAAGCCTTGGAAAAACATGAGTGTAAAATGAAGTAAACGATGAATACAAATTTTTATTCACTGTATATTCAGGCTTTGCTGTATCAACAAATTACAACCAAACGTCGCTTTTTTTGTATTTCCAAACATACTGTAGCTGAGATATTTATTGAGGCTATGATATAATTATTTTGTATTAATTTTTTTACTTACGTCTAGTTTAACAGCTTTGATATTTAAGGGTGTATAGAAATATTGAATACACGCTTCCTTCAATCACAATTAAATATTCACCAACACTTTCCTTCCATCGTAGTAAATATCTTGGTAATAAAGAACAACACGTGTATGATATTGCAGCACCTCATAATAATAATAATAATTGAGGGGGTTGAGTTGACATAAGGTGTTGTTGTATGATATTGCAGCACCTCATAATAATAATAATAATAATTGAGGGGGTTGAGTTGACATAAGGTGTTGTTGTATGATATTGCAGCACCTCATAATAATAATAATAATTGAGGGGGTTGAGTTGACATAAGGTGTTGTTGTATGATATTGCAGCACCTCATAATAATAATAATAATTGAGGGGGTTGAGTTGACATAAGGTGTTGTTGTATGATATTGCAGCACCTCATAATAATAATAATAATTGAGGGGGTTGAGTTGACATAAGGTGTTGTTGTATGATATTGCAGCACCTCATAATAATAATAATAATTGAGGGGGTTGAGTTGACATAAGGTGTTGTTGTATGATATTGCAGCACCTCATAATAATAATAATAATTGAGGGGGTTGAGTTGACATAAGGTGTTGTTGTATGATATTGCAGCACCTCATAATAATAATAATTGAGGGGGTTGAGTTGACATAAGGTGTTGTTGTTGTATGATTATATTTTGATATGATACTGATTTATTTACACGATGGAAGGAAAGTGTCGGTGGATATTTGATTGTGGTTGTACATTGGAGTGCCTTGATTCCTCCAAAGTATATTTACAGGACCAGAATATTAGCAAAAATAATGGTGGCCTGTTGTTGTTGTTGTTGTTGTTTTTGTTTGGAGGAATAAATCAATCGGTTATTCCAGATTTAACAACAACAATAATAACACTACTATCCCTTTAAAATTTTTATAATCTATCTTTATTCTTTTCTTTATATCTTTATTCATTCATTCATTGATGTGTAAATATCTCTCTCTCTCTCTCTCTCTCTCTCTCTCTCTCTCTCTCTCTCTCTCTCTAAAGGGTATAGTATTCATTTGGTACATAAACTCGTGCATTAGGAAGCTGTGTGTGTGTGTGTGTGTGTGTGTACTGGTTAACTCTTGCATTAGGGCTGTGTGTGTGTGTGTGTGTACTGGTTAACTCTTGCATTAGGGCTGTGTGTGTGTGTGTGTGTGTGTGTACTGGTTAACTCTTGCATTAGTGTGTGTGTGTGTGTGTGTGTGTGTGTGTGTGTGTGTGTGTGTGTGTGTGTGTGTGTGTGTGTGTGTGTGTGTGTGTCATCGTGCTCTTCTCCTGTTAACCTTTTTTTTTTTATTTTTTCACCATTATCTGCAAATTTCAACACTAGCTCTCTACTTAAATAATTACATATATCCACAAGAACCTTTATTTATTTATTGGAGAGTGAGATAGAGAGAGGGAGGAAGGGAGAGTGAGACAGAGAGAGGAAGGGAGAGGAGACAGAGAGAGGAAGGGAGGGAGAGTGAGACAGAGAGAGGAAGGAAGGGAGAGTGAGACAGAGAGAGGAAGGAAGGGAGAGTGATACAGAGAGAGGAAGGAAGGGAGAGGAGTGAGACAGAGAGAGGAAGGAAGGGAGAGAGAGACAGAGAGAGGAAGGAAGGGAGAGGAGGGGAGGGAGAGTGATACAGAGAGAGGAAGGAAGGGAGAGGAGTGAGACAGAGAGAGGAAGGAAGGGAGAGAGAGACAGAGAGAGGAAGGAAGGGAGAGGAGACAGAGAGAGGAAGGAAGGGAGAGGAGACAGAGAGAGGAAGGAAGGGAGAGGAGATAGAGAGAGGAAGGGAGAGTGAGACAGAGAGAGGAAGGAAGGGAGAGGAGACAGAGAGAGGAAGGAAGGGAGAGTGAGACAGAGAGAGGAAGGAAGGGAGAGGAGACAGAGAGAGGAAGGAAGGGAGAGTGAGACAGAGAGAGGAAGGGAGGGAGAGGAGACAGAGAGAGGAAGGAAGGGAGAGTGAGACAGAGAGAGGAAGGAAGGGAGAGGAGACAGAGAGAGGAAGGAAGAGGAGATAGAGAGACAGAGAGAGGAAGGGAGAGGAGATAGAGAGAGAAGAAGGGAGGGAGAGGAGACAGAGAGAGGAAGGAAGGGAGAGTGAGACAGAGAGAGGAAGGAAGGGAGAGGAGACAGAGAGAGGAAGGAAGAGGAGATAGAGAGACAGAGAGAGGAAGGGAGAGGAGATAGAGAGAGAAGAAGGGAGGGAGAGGAGACAGAGAGAGGAAGGAAGGGAGAGGGAGACAGAGAGAGGAAGGGAGAGGAGAGGAGACAGAGAGAGGAAGGAAGAGGAGATAGAGAGACAGAGAGAGGAAGGGAGAGGAGATAGAGAGAGAAGAAGGGAGGGAGAGGAGACAGAGAGAGGAAGGAAGGGAGAGGGATACAGAGAGAGGAAGGGAGAGGAGAGTGAGACAGAGAGAGGAATGGAGGGAGAGGAGACAGAGAGAGGAAGGGAGAGGAGATAGAGAGAGGAAGGGAGAGGAAGGAAGGGAGAGTGAGATAGAGAGAGGAAGGAAGGGAGAGTGAGACAGAGAGAGGAAGGAAGGGACATGCTTGGGGGGAGGGGGGGGTTAGGGGGGTGCGGGAGTAGGGGGACAGGCTTTGTGGGGGTGGGGGGTTAGGTGGGTGCAGCAATAGGGGACAGGCTTTCTACCCACCCCAAGCCTGTCCCAATATTCCCCCCCCCCAAGCCTGCCCCCTTACTCCCGCACCCCCCTAAACCTGTCCCCTTACTCCCGCACCCCCTTAAAAAATTGACAAAAAATAGGTTCTCCCCCCAATGAAAAAAAATGGAGGCTTTGTTTTCATATTATAAAGAAAACATAAAAAATAATTATTGAATCCTGGTACAACTTATTTTAACTTTATTTATCCATTTATTTATCAAACCCAATTATTTTTCCTTTATTTGTCCATTATTTATTAATATTTTCCTTTATTATTATTATTAT
>JAWQEG010002382.1:22500-25000 GCA_033782935.1 Petrolisthes cinctipes | reverse complement strand
GTGTGTGTGTGTGTGTAAGAATAGGAGAGAGAGAGAGTGTTTGTGTGTGTGTGTGTTTGTGTGTGTGTGTGTGTGTGTGTGTGTGTGTGTGTGTGTGTTTGTGTAAGAATAGGAGAGAGAGAGAGAGAGAGTGTGTGTGTGTGTGTGTGTGTGTGTGTGTGTGTAAGAATAGGAGTGTGTGTGTGTGTGTAAGAATAGGAGAGAGAGAGAGTGTGTGTGTGTGTGTGTAAGAATAGGAGTGTGTGTGTGTGTGTGTGTGTAAGAATAGGAGAGAGAGAGAGTGTTTGTGTGTGTGTGTTTGTGTAAGAATAGGAGAGAGAGAGAGTGTGTGTTTGTGTAAGTGTAAGAATAGGAGAGCGAGAGAGTGTGTTTGTGTGTGTGTGTGTGTGTTAGTGCAGCTCGTAATGTCCCGTATTTTAAAACCCAATTATCATATTTTTCTTTAAAGTTATGTATGTTTTTGACACACACCACTTGTTCTGGTAATTTGTTCCATTCGTCTATTACTCTATTTGGAAAACTATATATATTTCTGTACATCTTTATCTCCTCTTCTTTTAATTAATTTCTTACTGTGTCCTCTCATTGTAGGTATTCCTTGTTGACATAAGTTATCTATATCTATCTTTTCTTTTTCTGTGACGCATTTGTAAACCATAATCATATCTCCTCTCTTTCGTCTTTCTTCTAGTTTAGGTAATTTTAGTTTCTTTAGTCTTTCTTCATAGCTTAGTTCTCTTAGACTTGGTAGCCATCTTGTTGCTGCTCTTTGTACTTTTTCTAATTTAGTGATATGTATCTTTAAATGTGGGTTCCATACTACTGCAGCATATTCTAAGGTAGGCCTTATAAAGGATGTTATTATTTTCTTGACCATTTCTTCATCTATATAAGTGAAGGCCACTCTCATATTTGCTAACAATGTATACATGCTTCTCACTTTTTCATTTATATAATCATCTGGTGTTAATTTCTTATTTATCATTACCCCTCTAAGTCTCTTTCTTTCTCTGCTTCATTTAATATTTTGTTTCCAAGTTTGTATTGCCAATTTGGTCTTTTCTCACTTTTTCCAAACTTTATAACATGACATTTATCTACATTAAACTCCATCTGACATTTATTACTCCACTCTACCATTTTGTCCAAGTCATCTTGTAACTTTTTACAGCAGTCTTCATTATTAATTGTTCTTTGTACCTTTGCATCATCAGCAAACATATTCATGTAAGTGCCATCTGTATTATTTACTTCTATATCATTTATATATATTAAGAACATTATTGGTGCCAATACTGAGCCTTGAGGAACTCCACTTATCACCTTCAGCCATGGAGAATAGTTCACTCTTAGTACTGTTCTCAATTTTCTTCCTACAAGGAAATCTTCCATCCATTTTAGTAGTGTATGTGTGTGTCATGATGGTGTGTGTGTGTGTGTGTGTGTATGTGTGTCGTCATGATGGTCTGTGTGTGTGTGTGTGTGTCATGATGGTCTGTGTGTGTGTGTGTGTCATGATGGTCTGTGTGTATGTATGTGTGTCGTCATGATGGTCTGTGTGTGTGTATGTGTCATGATGGTCTGTGTGTATGTATGTATGTCGTCATGATGGTCTGTGTGTGTGTGTGTGTGTCGTCATGATGGTGTGTGAGTGTGTATGTGTCATGATGGTCTGTGTGTGTGTATGTGTGTCGTCATGATGGTCTGTGTGTATGTGTGTATGTGTCATGATGGTCTGTGTGTATGTGTCTGTCATGATGGTCTGTGTGTGTATGTGTGTCGTCATAATGGTCTGTGTGTATGTGTGTCCTCATGATGGTGTGTGAGTGTGTATGTGTGTGTGTCGTCATAATACTTTGGGTGGGCTGTCATCCAGAAACCGCCTTGCTTCAGATCTCGGGCTTTGACTCAGGTGGAGTGTGTGTAATTATGGACTGCCAGTGTACAAGTAAAAACCAATAATTTAACATCTACAATATTATGAAGGACTCTGGTGGCTTCTGATTCCTCCTGACTATGCCACGAAACAAACAAACTCCTTCAATATAGGTGTATGTGTATGTGTGTGTGTGTGTTTGGATTCCTCCTGACTATGCCACGAAACAAACTCACTCCTTCAATATAGGTGTGTGTGTGTGTGTGTGTGTTTGGAGGCTTCTGATTCCTCCTGACTATGCCACAAAACAAACAAGCTCCTTCAATGTAGGTGTGTGTGTGTGTGTGTTTGGGTGTTTGGAGGCTTCTGATTCCTCCTGACTATGCCACAAAACAAACAAGCTCCTTCAATATAGGTGTGTGTGTGTGTGTGTGTGTGTTTGGAGGCTTCTGATTCCTCCTGACTCAATCCAAAATTTGTATCCAGGTCTTGTTGTTGAAGTTTCGAATCATTTGACATAGTAGTGAACCAATTACAACACTTATACTGTTTCATATTTGTATCCAGGTCTTGTTGTTGAAGTTTGGAATCATTTGACATATTAGTGAACCAATTACAACACTT
>JAWQEG010002382.1:10000-20000 GCA_033782935.1 Petrolisthes cinctipes | reverse complement strand
ATTTACCTTAATTTTCTTTGTAATATTTATATGTGCACTGCAAGTCAATTTGTCAACAAAAATATTTACATTTTTTTACATAATTTTATTTGTAATATTTACATGTGTGACTCAATTTGTCAACACATAATTTTTGCATTTTACATAATTTTCCTTCTATTATTATTATTATTATTATTATTATTATTATTATTATTATTATTATATTAATGTGAACTACAACTCAATTTGTCAACACATAATTTTTGCATTTTATATAAGTTTCATTCTATTATTATTATTATTATTATTATTATTATTATTATTATTATTATTATTATTATTATTATTATTATTATTATTATTATTATTATTATTATTATTATTATTATTATATTAATGTGAACTGGATGCAACACTAACCTTACCAACATACTTATGAATTAATTGAGACTTCTAAGATTATAATAATATACATTGATTTGATTGTTAGGGACGATATTATTAATCTTACATATTATTAATCTGTACAATGAGTAACTACATCATTATCAAACTAATTAATTTTTTTTGTGTCCAGAAAATTTTCCACTTTGATTGAGGTTAATTTAAGGAGATATATTGTTGTTGTTGTTGTTGTTGTTGTTGGTAAATCTGGAGCGAATGATTCCTCCAAATTATTCTAAGCAACAGAACACCATTATATTTGTTCATTGGTCATACTTTGGAGGAATCAAGGCACTCCGAACGTAAATCTGGAGCAACCAAATTCCTCCAAGCTATTTTTCCAAGCAACCATTATTTTTGTTGATAATTTTGGTCGTGTAGTTTCCTGACATACTTTGGAGGAATCAAGGTGCTCCAATGTAACAAAAGTGAATTATTACCCACTCCCCTTCTCTTTACTTAAGGGGGTGGGGGGGGGGGTGCGGGAATAGGGGGACAGGCATGGGGTGGGTAGAGAGCCTGTCCCCTATTCCCACACACCCCTAACCCCCCCCCCCAAGCCTGTCCCCTGCTCCCGCACCCCCCAAAACCCCCCCAAGCCTGTCTCCCACTCCTGCACCCCCCTAAACCCCCACCCCACAAGCCTGTACCCCAATTCCTGCACCCCCTTAATGCCAGATAAAGTTTTGTTGACAGTTCTGTATGTATTAATTTATAGTATGTATACGTGTTCTATGTATGTGCATTTTTTTTTTTAATTGATTTATAAACTGTGTAAAAAAAAAAAAAATTATATGTAATTTTTTTTATTATTATTATTATTATTATTATTATTATTATTATTATTATTATTATTTTTTTTTTTTTTTTTTGTATTGATTAAGTTAATAATTTATATATATATTACACATTACTGTATAACCAAACAGTGATGGCATTTGATAATTAAACACTTTTCTCGTGTAAAAACTTAACATTCCAATTTGTAGAAGTTACTAAGGACCCTGTGTGTGTGTGTGTGTGTGTGTGTGTGTGTGTGTGTGTGTGTGTGTGGAGGCTTCTGATTCCTCCTGACCATGCCACGAAACAAACACACAAGCTCCTTCCATATAGGTGTGTGTGTGTGTGTGTTTTTTCGTGGCAATATTTGAAGGACTCGTTTATCTCCAATTTTCTGACTACAACACACACACACACACACACACACACACACACACACACACACACACACACACACACACACACACACACACACACACACACACACACACACATACACACACACACACCTATATGGAAGGAGCTTGTTTGTTTGTTTCGTGGCATGGTCAGGAGGAATCAGAAGCCTCCACACACACACACACACACACACACACAACACACACACACACACACACACACACACACACACACAGGGTCCCTTAAGTGATTTACAAGATGTTTTTTCTACTTATACATACATACAGTTGGCTCTCTATAAACAATGAATTAATTTATTACATAATTATATCCTTTTCAATAACACAGGGTTAGTAAATCACTTAGTTAATTAATTGGTCTGTTGAATTAATTTATCACATAATCATATCCTTTTCAATAACACAGGGTCAGTTAACCTCCGAAGTATATATATATGCCAGGAAACAAACAAACAAACAGACAAACGGGACCACATAAACAAAACAAATAATGGTGTTTTGTTGCTTGGAATAATAGTTTGGAGGAATCGGTTACTCCAGATTTACCAAACACATATTTTTTTTTTTTACTTTACTTGCCTGTCACACTATACTATGGCCGTATGCAAGAAGAAAACCGACTGTGGTGTTGGCGATGGTGTGGTACCGCGACAAGAGAGTCGTCGTACCGGTACCACACCACCGTAAATACCACCGTCCGTCCGTCGTTCTTGCATATAAACAATAAATAAATAAATAATAAACGATGACAACAAACAATTATTTAATTATTTAACTGCATAAATAACAATAAATAAATAAATAAACGACAACAACAAACAATTATTTAATTATTTAACTGCAAAAATAACAATAAATAAATAATAAACGACGACAACAACAAACAATTATTTAACTGCATAAATAACAGTAAATAAATAAATAAACGACGACAACAACAAACATTTATTTAATTATTTAACTGCATAAATAACAATAAATAAATAAATAAACGACGACAACAACAAACAATTATTTAATTATTTAACTGCATAAATAACAATAAATAAATAATAAATGACAACAACAAACAATTATTTAATTATATTTGACTATCTGATTCTGTCACTCCAATGTAACAAAAGTGAATTAATTACCACCTTTTAATTGGTCTTCAGTATATATATATAATTTATTTTACTTGTATAATTTATTTCATTGTATATCTAGAGTATACTGTATTATGATTACCTGTGCCATAGAAAGTACAGTACATACATACATACATACATACATACATACACACATGATTGTTTTTATACTGTTTTGATATTGACTGCCAGGTATGCAATGAAAGATGAAATTGCGTATGTGTGTGTGTGTGTGTGTGTGTGTGTGTGTGTGTATAGAAGATGAAATTGCGTATGTGTGTGTGTGTGTGTATGTGTAAGATGAAATTGCGTCTTTGTATGGAAGATGAAATTGCGTATGTATGTATGTGTGTGTATGGAAGATGAAATTGCGTATGTATGTGTGTGTGTGTGTGTGTGTATAGAAGATGAAATTGTGTGTGTATGTGTGTGTGTATGTAAGATGAAATTGTGTATGTGTGTGTGTGTGTGTGTGTGTGTGTATGGAAGATGAAATTGTGTATGTATGTGTGTGTGTGTGTGTGTATGGAAGATGAAATTGTATGTGTGTGTGTGTGTATGGAAGATGAAATTGCGTATGTATGTGTGTGTGTGTGTGTGTATGGAAGATGAAATTGCATGTGTGTGTGTATATATAAAAGATTGCAATTAGACATGTATAGTGTTAATAAGAATTATCAATAAATAATAAATAGATTTTTTCAATATATTTGTGTTTTTATTACTACAATATTCTAGTTATTCCTTTAAGGGAGAGAGAGGGGGGAGAGAGAGCTGCTGCAGGAGGTGGTGTGTAGGGAGAGAGAGAGAGCTGCTGTAGGAGGTGGTGTGGAGGGAGAGAGAGCTGCTATAGGAGGTGGTGTGTAGGGAGAGAGAGAGCTGCTGTAGGAGGTGGTGTGGAGGGAGAGAGAGCTGCTGCAGGAGGTGGTGTGTAGGGAGAGAGAGAGCTGCTGTAGGAGGTGGTGTGGAGGGAGAGAGAGCTGCTGCAGGAGGTGGTGTGGAGAGAGAGCTGCTGCAGGAGGTGGTGTGTAGAGAGGGAGAGCTGCTGCAGGAGGTGGTGTGTGGAGAGAGAGCTGCTGCAGGAGGTGGTGTGTAGGGGGAGAGAGAGAGAGAGCTGCTGCAGGAGGTGGTGTGTGGAGAGAGAGAGAGAGAGAGCTGCTGCAGGAGGTGGTGTGTAGGGAGAGAGAGAGCTGCTGCAGGAGGTAGCAGTCAGACTAGATTGAGTTGGACTTACGTTTGGGACATGAACAAAACACAAATGGATGTCTGTCTCAATTAAATAAAGTCTGGGACATTTAATGAGAGAGAGAGAGAGAATATGAAGGTAATTAATATATTTAGGGGGAGATATTTAACGAGAGAGAGAGAGAGAGAGAGAGAGAGAGAGAGAATATAAAAGTAATTGATATATGTAAGGGGAGATATTTAACTCAAGAGAGAGAGAGAGAGAGAGAATATGAAAGTAATTGATATATGTAAGGGAAGATATTTAACTCAAGAGAGAGAGAGAAAAAAAAAAAAGTAATATATGTAGGCGAAATTGAGAAACATTTGAGTTGGCAACAATGTATATATGTCAGTCAGTAATTTAGCGGGTTTTTTTTATTCGACCAACCTAACCTAGCACATTGAGAAACATTTGAGTTGGCAACAATGTATATATGTCAGTCAGCGGTTTTTTTATTATTATTCGACCAACAACCTAACCTAGCACATTGAGAGATTAGCATTTTTTTTTTTAAATCGACCAACAACATAACTTAGCACATTTGAGTTGGCAACAATGTATATATGTCAGTCAGTAATTTAGCGGGTTTTTATTTTTTCGATCAAGTCAGTAATTTAGCGGGTTTTTTTTTTTTTATTCGACCAACTACCTAACTTAGCGCATTTGAGAGATTAGCGGTTTTTTTTATATTCGACCAACAACCTAACTTAGCACATTGAGAGACATTTGAGAGATTAGCGGTTTTTTTTTAATATTCGACCAACTACCTAACTTAACGCATTTGAGAGATTAGCGGTTTTTTTTTTATATTCGACCAACAACCTAACTTAGCACATTGAGAGACATTTGAGAGATTAGCGGTTTTTTTGTTATATTCGACCAACAACCTAACTTAGCGCATTGAGAGAAATTTGAGTTAGCGGTTTATTATTATTATTATTATTATTATTATTATTATTCGACCAACAACCTATACTATATAACTTAGCACATTTGAGAGATTAGCAGTATCTTAATCGAGCACATTGAGAGACATTTGAGAGATTAGCAGTATTTTAATCGACCAAGAACCAAACTTAGCGCATTTGAGAGACTAACGAGCGGTTTTTATTTTACATATTATTAGCGGGTTTTTATATTATTAGCGGTTTTTTATATTATTAGCGGGTTTTTTTACACATTATTAGCAGTTTTTATATTATTAGCTACTTTTTCATCATATTTAGCTACTTTTTATATTAATAGCTACTTTTTCATCATATTCAGCGCCTTTTTCATAATATTAGCTACTTTTTCATCATATCTAGCGGCTTTTTATATTATTAGCTACTTTTCATCATATTCAGCTACTTTTTTTATCATATTTAGCTACTTTTTATATTATTACCTACTTTTTCATCATATTTAGCGGCTTTTTGAGAGATTAGCTACTTTTTTCATCATATTCAGTGCCTTTTTAATCATATTTAGCTACTTTTTCATCATATTTAGCGGCTTTTTATATTATTAGCTACTTATACATATTATTCAGCACCTTTTTGAGAGATTAGCTACTTTTTCATCATATTTAGCGGCTTTTTATGCATATTATTAGCGACTTTTTATATTATTAGCTACTTTTGCATCATATTCAGCGCCTTTCTGAGAGATTAGCTACTTTTTCATCATATTTAGCAGCTTTTTATATTATTACCTACTTTTTCATCATATTATTAGCGCCTTTTTCATCATATTTAGCAGCTTTTTATATTATTAGCTACTTTTTCATCATATTTAGCTACTTTTTCATCATATTTAGCTACTTTTTCATCATATCTAGCGGCTTTTTATATTATCACCTACTTTTTCATCATACCTAGCTATTTTTCATCATATTCAGCGCCTTTTTGAGAGATTAGCCACTTTTTCATCATTTAGCTACTTTTTCATCATATTTAGCAGCTTTTTATATTATTATAGTTTTTTTATACTTATTATTAGCTACTTTTTCATCATATCTAGCTACTTTTTCATCATACTTAGCTATTTTTTCATCATATCTAGCGGCTTTTTATATTATTAGCGCTTTTTTTCCCCTTGAGTTGGCAACAATGTGTATATGTCAGAGTCAGTGTCATTGAAGGTGTGATGGCGAGAGGACCTATGTGTAAAATGTCCTTAGTGATATAAATACCCATAAATGTCGGATTTTAAGCGGTTTATCGGGGTTTATTAGTGGTTTAGTAGGTACATAAAACACTCTGCTTCCAAGGTAATGTGTGTTTGTTTGTTTTATTTGTGTTTTAATGTGTGAAATGTGTGTAATATTGTGTGTGTGTGGATTCGAGTTTCTCTTTCGATATTTAAGGTTTTTTTTTTTTTTTTTGTTTAATAAGTATATAATAAAACACTCTGCTTCCAAGGTAATGTGTGTGTGTTTGTTTTATGTGTGTTTTAATGTGTGTAATGTGTGTAATATTGTGTGTTTGTGGATTCGAGTTTCTCTTTCGATATTTAAGGTTTTTTTTTTTTTTTTTATTATTATTATTTTTTGTGGTTTAATTAGTATGTAGTAAAACACTCTGCTTCTTCCAAGGTAATGTGTGTGTGTTTGTTTTAAGTGTGTGTGTGTGTGTGTGTGTGTTTGGATTCGAGTTTCTCTTTCGATAATTAATGTTTTTTTTATTATTTTATTCTTAGTGGTTTAATTAGTATGTAAAACACTGCTTCCAAGGTAATGTGTGTGTGTGTGTGTGTTTGTTTTATGTGTGTGTGTGTGTTTTAATATGTGTAATAGTGTGTGTGTGTTTTGATTCGAGTTTCTCTTTCGATATTATTTTTTTTTTTTTATTATGCTTCCAAGGTAATGTATATATGTATGTGTGTTTTTGTGTGTGTGTGTTTTATTTAGTGTAATGTGTGTTTTTGTGTGTGTGTGTATGTTTAGGTGTGTTTTATTTAGTGTAATGTGTGTTTTGGTGTGTTTGTGTGTGTGTTTAGGTGTGTTTTATTTAGTGTATTGTGTGTTTAGGTGTGTTTTAGTTAGTGTATTGTATGTGTGTGTGTATTTTGTGTGTAATGTGTGTTTAGGTTTGTTTTAGTTAGTGTATAGTGTGTTTAGGTGTTTTAATTATTGTAATGTGTGTTTAGGTGTGTTTTAATTAGTGTATTGTATGTTTAGGTGTGTTTTAGTTAGTGTATTGTGTGTTTAGGTGTGTTTTATTTAGTGTATTGTATGTGTGTGTGTGTGTGTGTTTAGGTGTGTTTTAATTAGTGTATAGTGTGTTTTATGGTGTATGTGTAATGTGTGTTTTATTTAATGTATTGCATGTTTTATGGGGTGTTTTGTGTGTGTGTGTGGATTCGAGTTTTTCTTGTTTGAATTTATTATTTTACTGAATTTTAGTTCCAGACTTTATCAAAATTACTCGCAAATTTAATACAGTAACTGATTTTGAGTCTATCACTTAGGGTTGATTCCACAGTGGTTGGTATTGGTTTGTAAGCACGCCAACGAAAAACTATTAGCCGTGTAAATGACTTATGGGTGAATTATTTAATGAATTTGGTGAGTAAACTATACAGTGATCATCATTATTATTATTATTATTATTATTATTAAATGACTTATGGGTGAATTATTTAATGAATTTGTTAAGTAAACTATACAGTGATCATCATTATCTAACTGTTGGATAGATTTTGTGAATGTGGATACTCACCTTTTGGAAAATATTGAAGCCTTACAAGTGTGGTTGGTTGGGAAGCTACCAAACCAATACCACTGTGGAATTGACCCTAAAATAATGAAGCCTTACAAGTGTGGTTGGTTGGGAAACTACCTAACCAATACCACTGTGGAATCGACCCTAAAATAATGAAGCCTTACAAGTGTGGTTGGTTGGGAAGCTAACAAACCAACACCACTGTGGAATTGACCCTAAAATAATGAAGCCTTACAAGTGTGGTTGGTTGGGAAGCTACCTAACCAATACCACTGTGGAATCGACCCATAGAGAGGTTGAGTAAACCCTCATTTTACACCGTTTGCTGTGTGTGTGTGTGTGTTTGTTTTGTAATGTTTATAATGAATCTATGTTCAGCCACAATCCAATATCCACCAACACTTTCCTTCCATCGTAGTAAATATCTTGGTAATAAAGAACAACACGTGTATGATATTGCAGCACCTCATAATAATAATAATTGAGGGGGTTGAGTTGACATAAGGTGTTGTTGTATGATATTGCAGCACCTCATAATAATAATAATTGAGGGGGTTGAGTTGACATAAGGTGTTGTTGTATGATATTGCAGCACCTCATAATAATAATAATAATAATAATTGAGGGGGTTGAGTTGACATAAGGTGTTGTTGTATGATATTGCAGCACCTCATAATAATAATAATAATTGAGGGGGTTGAGTTGACATAAGGTGTTGTTGTATGATATTGCAGCACCTCATAATAATAATAATAATTGAGGGGGTTGAGTTGACATAAGGTGTTGTTGTTGTATGATTATATTTTGATATGATACTGATTTATTTGTACGATGGAAGGAAAGTGTTGGTGGATATTTGATTGTGTCTGAACATTAACTGTATTTATATATTACTCACACATAAACCGTTAGTAAATAATGAGGGTTTATTTTACATACATTTATTACATACATATAAACACATACACATACCGTACACATATTACATACACATACACATATTACATACCGTACACATATTACATACCGTACACATATTACCTACACATACACATATTACAAACACATACACATATTACATACACATACACACATATTACATACACATACACACATATTACATACACATACACATATTACAAACACATACACATATTACAAACACATACACATAGACATATTACATACACATACACATATTACCTACAAATTACATACACATATTACATACACATATTACAAACACATACACATATTACATACACATATATTACAAACACATACACACATATACATATTACAAACACATACACATACACACATATTACATACACATATTACAAACACATACCATACACATATTACATACACATACACATATTACATACACATACACAATACACACTTACACATACACATATTACATACTCATATTACAAACACATACCATACACATATTACATACACATTCACATCTATAACAACAGTGGAAAATAAGGAATTACTATAGTGTATTCCATTAATTTAATATTCTGTTACAAAATTTAGATTCTTCTTTTTATTATCCAACATCGTTTTTGGCTATTCACTACTACACATTATTTTGTATTCTGGATTACAAAAAGAGGTCCATATCTATTTCAAATCTTTCTCTCTGATGTCATAACTCCTCCAATCTATTTCCAATCTTTCTCTCTGATGTCATAAACTCCTCCAATCCATTTTAAATCTTTCTCTCTGATGTCATAACTCCTCCAATCCATTTCAAATCTTTCTTTCTGATGTCCAATCCATTTCAAATCTTTCTCTCTGATGTCATAACTCTTCCAATCCATTTCAAATCTTTCTCTCTGATGTCATAACTCTTCCAATCTATTTCAAATCTTTTTTTCTGATGTCCAATCCATTTCAAATCTTTCTCTCTGATGTCATAACTCTTCCAATCCATTTCAAATCTTTCTCCAATCTATTTCAAATCTTTCTCTCCGATGTTATAACTCTTCCGATCTATTTCAAATCTTTCTTTCTGATGTCCAATCCATTTCAAATCTTTCTTTCCAATGTCATAACTTCCAATCCATTTCAAATCTTTCTTTCCGATGTCCAATCCATTTCAAACCTTTCTTTCCGATGTCCAATCCATTTCAAATCTTTCTCTCTGATGTCATAACTCCTCCAATCCATTTCAAACCTTTCTTTCCGATGTCCAATCCATTTTAAATCTTTCTTTCTGATGTCCAATCCATTTCAAATCTTTCTCTCCAATCTATTTCAAATCTTTCTCTCCGATCCATTTCAAACCTTTCTCTCCGA
>JAWQEG010002382.1:5000-7500 GCA_033782935.1 Petrolisthes cinctipes | reverse complement strand
TATCGCTGCGGCAGAACCACTTAGTGTGACAACGGCCATAGGCTTTGTTGTTTCTGTCTGAGTAATCACTACTTTTCACTTTACATATACATAGATATTCCCTGTAAATGTCAATAAATTCCCCCCCACCTAAACACACTATCCTCTCAACACACACACATTTCCTCACACACACACACACACACCACCACTTCTATTCCAACACCACTACGGTTGGTGTGGAACTAACACCACATTTTCAACATGTGGTTCAGATCATCCTGTGTACTTTCCATCCTGACTACAGTCCAAAATATCCACATACACACTCACACTGGACTCCAGTTAACGGTCAAACCTGGTTTTGTCAGTCGGACGGTCAGTTAAAACTGTGTGTATGGGGGACTTAAGATATTTACAGGGATACTACTACTACTACTACTACTACTACTACTACTAATAGTAATAATAATAATAAAAAATCTAAGACATTTACAGGGATACTACTACTACTACTAATAGTAATAATAACTTAAGAAATTTACAGGGATTCTACTACTATTACTACTACTACTACTACTACTACTAATAATAATAATAATAACTCTTAAGACATTTACAGGGATAATACTACTACTACTACTACTACTACTACTACTACTAATAATAATAACTAAGATATTTTCATCGTCCCAGGAATGAGTACAACTACAGTGTTGCAGTGTCTCGTACAGTACCCATCTGTGAACTCGAGTTGGTACGTGGGAAAAGTTATTAATTATTTATTTATTTATGGGCATATGCAAGAACGTTCCATGGTGCGTACGTTGGACTACCACGCCATCGTAAACACCATGAGGGAGTGTTCTTGAATATGGTCCCTTTTATCACGACAAAGATATATATATATTTTTTTTTATGGTTTTGGGTTTTTCTGGGCCTGCTGATTGGTGGTGATGGTGGTGGTGGTGGTGATGGTGATGGTGGTGGTGGGAAGAAATTATATATATATGTATAGTGTGTAGTGTGTGTGAGAGAGAGAGAGAGAGAGATTTATATATTATGTAGAGAGAGAGAGAGAGAGAGAGAGAGAGAGATTTATATATTATGTAGAGAGAGAGAGAGAGAGAGAGAGAGAGAGATTTATATATTATGTAGAGAGAGAGAGAGAGAGAGAGATTTATATATTATGTATAGAGAGAGAGAGAGAGAGAGATTTATATATTATGTAGAGAGAGAGAGAGAGAGATTTATATATTATGTAGAGAGAGAGAGAGAGAGAGAGAGATTTATATATTATGTATAGAGAGAGAGAGAGAGAGAGAGAGAGAGAGAGAGAGAGAGAGATTTATATATTATGTATAGAGAGAGAGAGAGAGAGAGAGAGATTTATATATTATGTATAGAGAGAGAGAGAGAGGGAGAGAGAGAGAGAGATTTATATATTATGTATAGAGAGAGAGAGAGAGAGAATTTATATATTATGTATAGAGATAGAGAGAGAGAGAGATTTATATATTATGTATAGAGATAGAGAGAGAGAGAGAGAGAGAGAGAGATTTATATATTATGTATAGAGAGAGAGAGAGAGAGAGAGAGAGTGGTGTGTGTGTGTGTGTGTGTGTGTGTTATATTACTAGGGGAGGTACCCGTCGTTGTCAAGTTGTTTAGGGTTGTACTGGGGAGGATTACGTTTTCTTTCACCCATCAAGTTGTTTAGGGATGTACAGTTGGGGAATAATGTATCTGAACACTGTTGGCGGCTTCTGGCAACATCCCCAAAAGTAAACACATCAATGAGAGAAAGTATTTATGTATTGAAAGATAACTTTTATTTTACTGTCTATGGTTAGTCGACGTCACCCAATATCAGTTATCGTTATATAGTAATGAATATATTTTGTCTATTATTAACGTGTTTATCACTGACATTGTTACCAGAAGCCGTCAAAGGTGTCCAGATACTTTGTTCCCCAACTGTACATCCACAATCAAATATCCACCCACACTTTCCTTCCATCGTGCAAATAAATCAGTATCATAACAAAATATAATCATTCAACCAGTGCTTCCATTTTAGTGTAAAATACCTTAAACTAGGGTAATCAGACCCTCTTTAGGGTAGTGTTTAGGGTAATGCTTAATTTGGGGTAATTTTAGGGTAATTCATAGGCAAAACATATGTCAAAATCTATCGAAAATTAAGAATAGTACACAAAAGAAAGTTGAAAGTTTATTAATACTGAGGCTACATATTTACGTTGCTTTACAATTTTGTTGAACCCATCAAATTATCCATATTACAATGTATTGGGGAATAACACAGATACCCTAAGTTTATTTTCTTTCACTGATAAACATGATGATCTTTACAAATAGAATTTATTTTAGTTTGTCTTATATATGATCCTAAATGACTGTGTAATAATGCGTTACACTATTCAAAGTTACGATGTTGCCGATTTTTTAGGGTAATACTTAGGAATTTAGGGTAAAACTGGCTCGATTCTAGGGTAATATT